>AIET01001066.1:0-179964 GCA_000292665.1 Helotiales sp. EF0021 | reverse complement strand
TATCTATTTAAATATTAGAAGCTTCTTAGTAAAATCTATTAAGAGTTAGGTAATAGCAGAGTACTTCTTAATAAATTGTTAGTAGAAGTTTGCGAATTCTAGAAAGAATTGTACTTCTATAATACTAGCAAGTACAGGCCATTCTTCTACTGCCTTAATTTTCTTCGAGTCTATTTATATACTCTTTATACCTATAATAGATTCCAAAAACTTGACTTCCTATTTATAGAATTTGCATTTCTTTAGTCTTAAAAGCAGGTCTACTAACTTTAACTTCTCGAGTACTTTCTTTACGTACTCTATATACTCGGTCTCTAATTTAAAGTAGATAAGGATATTATCTAAATAAGTAATAATAAAGATATTAAAATACTTATATAAGAGGTCGTTAATAAGTCTTTAAAACGTTATAAGTACATTCGTTAATCTAAAGAGTATAATAAGAGTCTTATATAGTCTATAGCGTATTTTAAATACTGTTTTCTATTCTTCTCTAGCTTTAATTCTAATATTATTATATTCTACTCGTAGATCTAGGCTTATAAAAACCGTAGCTCTTTATAAGCAGTTCTGTATCTCGTTAATACGTAGTAGAGAATAGTAGTCTTTAATAGTAATACTATTAAGTTATTTATAGTCTATATATAGCTGCAGTTTACTGTTTTTCTTAGGTACAAATAGTACTAGACTAACGGCGCTCGATATAAATAGGCAGATAAAGCTCTTAATAAGTTCTTTATCGATTTATTCTTTTAGCGTTTTTAGCTCAGTATTAGATAAGCTATAAAGTAGTCCAAACGTTAGTATCTTTTCTAGCTAAATAGAAATCTTATAGTCTTATAGCTAGTACTTAAAGAGCGCCTCGTTTTTAGACCTCTTATAGAACATTTTCTAATATTCCGATTTATATACAGCTAGTATTCTCGTTAGCTTAAAAGCCTAAGCTAGGTCTTTCTATAGTTTATCGAAAGTTATATAAAACTCTACTTAATCTAAAGGTCTTTTACTTTCTTAGAGTACTATACAATTATATTTACACTAGCATTAGCTTATAGTAATGTCGTTTGTCTACTAGCTAATCTAGAGATTATAGAAACGAAGCTAAAGTATACTAAGAATTACTACGTAAGTTCTTATAGTAACAAGATTAAAAGTAATCTCTTTAGTATATCTATCTAATACTATTATTTTTAATCGGTCTATCTTATAAGTTACTAGTCCCTTATTTGTACCGATTACTTCTCTATCGATAATACTTAGACAGTATAGCTCGTTCTTCTTAAAAGCCTTTAACTCCTTACCTAATACTACTAAAGTATCGAGAAAATTACTTATAGCGCTAGAGTCTATTATTACTCTAAGCTGCCGTCTTTATAAAAGAATATTTAGAAAGAGCTACTACTCTTTACTTACTATATAGTATTCTATAGCGTTATATAAGTTCCTAGGCTCTTTATACCGTTCTAGTAGTAGCCTTTTTCTAATAGTAGCTCCTAGTTTTTTAACTATATTAAGGCTTACTCTATAATCTCTATCTCGAAGTTATCGAGCTAATAGACCGAGGTCTTTCTCTCTAGGTAATACTCTAATTCTACTTTAAAGAAGTAGTAAATAAGGCAACTATTTGTATAGTAAGCGCTCTACGTTAGTTGTATATATTACAGATAATCGGGCCGCGCTATATTATTCTCTTTCTTTAGTTGTAATATTTCTCTACTAATTATTGTCTTAAGATTATAAAGTTCCCTTTATATTAATACAAGGTTGTTTTAAAAGTTTATATTATCGGTCAGTACTTTTCTATATTGCATTCCTCTTCGGTTTAAGTCGATACTATTTTACATAGCTTCTTCGAGTTATTTGTCGATTGCCTTATCTAAAAAGTACAAATATAGCTTATATATTACTAGTTCTACTTTTACCTTCTCTACTACTTAAATACGTATTTTAAGCATTTGTAGCCTGCTATTCCTTACTGTAAATATAGCGTCGATAGAGTTGTAGTATTCCTTTACTAGCTTATATACTATACTTTTAGTATTACGTTCTTCTAAAAGGATTTATAGCTAGATAAGGTCGTCTTATAATAGTTTCTCTAGTTTCTCTTTCTTCGAGCCTTCGAGTTTTAAAGCGCTTAGCTCTTCAAATCCTCTTACTATAGTCTGCCCGACTAGTTTCTACTCCTTTATTTTTATTCTAAGATACTTATAAAAGCGCTTCTTAAACTAGCTAGTTAATTATATTTCTGTACTTCTCTCGATATATAATACTATTTCCTATTATAATCCGGTATCTCCTTTGCCCTCTAGTAGTCCTTACAAAGTAGTATATAGCTATATAGGCCTACTGTATTTTTCTTTTATAGTCGCGTTTAACTAGTTACGTTGTTTAAACTGCTTTTTAAGGCGTTCGCCTAACTTACAGTTCTATACTATATGTCCTGCCTTTCTATAAGTAAAGTATAGTCGTTTCTTTATATACTTCTTCTTTTTTTATAGTAAAAGCTCTTATTATCTAGTAGTATCTAATTCTATAGAATTCTAATACTCGTTTCGCCTCGATTTCTTCTATACTAGTTAATTCTGCCTAAAGCCTTAGTTATAGTACTTCTTTCGTTCTAGAGATTGTTTATAGTTACAGTTATCGATTTTAGTTACAAGTTTATATATTTCCTTTAAAGTATCGAGTTTATCTTCTTTAATTAAGTTATCCTTAATAGAGTCCTTAAGCCCTTAGTAGTACTAAGTACAAAGAGCGCTGTCCTTCTATATAACCTTTATAGTATATTTTAGAAACTCTGCCGTATACTTAGTATAAGACCTCTTCTATTTAATAGCAAGTAGAGTATATTTTACTTATTTCTTCTCGTTTAACTCTTCGAATATAGTAGTAAGACCTTTCTTAAATCCTGCGTATATACAAAAGTAGATTTTAGTATCTTCTATTATATTAGCTATAATTTGTTCGAGCTAGTTAGTCTTAGATATATAGTTCGTTATAAACCTTTCGATCTACCTAAGAGCCTCGCTCTTAAGGCGTAATACTACGTATAAGACCTTTTTTGTTTTTAAGTAGAACTTGCCTTACTAAAAGGTAAAAAACAAGTCTATTTAAATTATAAAGCGTTTAAGGTCTGCCTTCTTTCTGTTATACATTTCTAGTATAAGTACTTTAATGTCTCTATTAAGTTGTTCTACTTATAGAAGTAGAGCTACAGCAAAGTCTACCGTTAGGACTTCGATTCCTTTTCCCTTAAATATTTGTTCTACTATTAATATAGTTCTAATTAGCAAAGTGCGTCAGTACCTAAAGGTAGGTACTTAAAGTGTAACGAACTAAACTTACGTAGTATTCGAAGACGAGTATTATTCTAGGTTTAAAGGAGGCAAGGGCGCCGACAATTAGACTAGAGATATAAGGTAAGGTATAAACTATCGGTTACTAGTATAGTCGATACTGTATTTGAGTTAAGTACAAAGCTCCTATCTAAAGGCAGAAGTGCCAGTTATATATAGCCCCTTCGTTCTCAGTATAAGCCCTGCAAGCTGTCTTGCACAGCTTGCAGTAAGCCGTGTAAGCCGTCTTGCGCGTCTTACAGCAAGCTCCACGTGCTGGCTTGCACATCACGTGACGCTTGCCTCGTGAATTGCCTAGGTCGCTAACCTTGCGACCTAACCCTGTACTACATGTAGCTACGTACATAAGAGATCCTTCTCAGGTTCTACTTCGGAGGTTTCCTTCCAATGAGCCTATGGTCCTGAGTCACGTGTCGTGTCGTAATAACTACTTAGTTTCTAAAGTAACTTATATTTATTTACTCTTATATAAAGAATAGAGTTTTCTCTTTCTTTTTTCTTTAGTTTTATTTTCTTTATAATATAAACGCTTTTTATTCGATTATTAAATTACTTAATTTATAATATCTCTACTCTTTTAAAAAGTATAAAAGAGCTTTTTAAATACTTATAACGTTTATATAACGTTATATAATTGTAATCTCTTTTAAGCTTTTTAGTAATAAAATAGTTACTTAATAGCTACTTAGACAAGTTTAATAAACTTAAGTATATTTTAATATTCTATATATTATATATTAATAAATTTAAAAGAAACTATTATTTTAAATACTTACTTAGCTTATATAAAGGATTTAAGGCTTACGTAATAAAGAAGAAAGTAATATAATAGATTAAGACTTAAATAAAGACTTTTAATATTAAAAATACTTATAATATTATAAACTACTTAATTTTTAAAGCAACTTATATTTATTTACCTTTATATAAAAAAGAGAATTATTTTCTTCTTCTTTCTTTAGTTTTATTCTCCTTATAATACAAACGCTTCTTGTTCGATTATTAAATCACTGGACCTGTAACAATAAGAAGCTTTCAAGTCTTTACAGCTAGTTATGCAGTCGAGATTTGGAATGGTATGTGGCACGTGATATAGTTTTCTTCATGGCACCTTCCCCGCCACTTAATGGCATGGTGGCCAAAAGTCGAGTTGGGAGTCCAGATCTTTCTCATGTGTGGATTGGTAATCCTCGTTTTCCTTCGCGCTTCTCATTCGTCTTCCTCTTGAAAGTGCCGTTCCGTATTAACCTGTACCACTAGCTGCTTGACTCGAAATGCTGTTTCCTTTTTGTGCCATGCCTTACTCTCATCTTGTGTTCAATAGGTATTTAATATTTTCTTTCCATGGATTCTGGACGCGATGCGATGCTCACTGGTCACAAGGGGGCCAAGTCTCGATCCCGACAAAGGTCGATTCAGTTCTGAGCATGGGCAAAGCGACCAGGGGGTTGTTAGCGGAGCCAACCAACGATCAGCGAGCTTTGCAAGGGGATACCCCGCATCTGCATGGAGCTTGGATGCAATCTCCAACATTCTTCAACTCCAAGATTGACACTCCCAGCCTTATTCACCAACAAAGTTTAGCCTACCGAACTTACCAACGTCTATGTAAACATGAAGGAAGTCTAATCATCAACAGTACGATCCAGAACCAAGTCGAAAATGGATTTCGACCTCGAAAGCTTCATGAACGAGGTCGACCAGGCGCTGCGGCACAGTCCAACACCGCCAACAATATCGGGAAAGAGAACCAACAGCGAACAGGCAACAGACGATGAAGAGCGTCAGGATGTTGAGTCTTCCAATGAGTCGGAAGATAATCCGATGTATTCAGCGGCCAAAAGAAGGCGGTTAGACATCACCAGACGCGGAAGCATCCCGAGAGCATTTCCAGTCTTGTTGGACGACGAAATAATCATCCCTGAATCTAATGATGACCCTGACAGTGACATGCCATCGTTCTTTCATCCCAGTATGCCTTATTTTGGAATTCTAAGGAAACAAGCACTTACAAAATCTAGGTCTGGATATGACAACAGCTCTCGTATCTTCAGAGCCAAGACTTCCACCAAGGATAGACTCAACCGAGTTCGAGGTGGTAGGTAATGACAAAATCGAAGCATGTTTGATGTACAAAGAGCGTCTCGACCTAGTTCCAAACCTCTATGCATTCACAGTCAAGTCTTCTCTGTTACCTATTCGGAGGGTACAAAATGCACTGGTTTCCCTCTATTTTCACCACATACATCCCATGTTCCCCGTCGTCGACGAATACCACATCACCGAGCTCCATCGAAAGTACAAAGGCAAAGAAGAGCTCATGGATCCCTCTGAATTCACAATATATCACGCAATCATGGTAGCAGGATTTGCAGTACCTATGAATCCAACCTCTAAATCACCTGACCAGAACTGACAAATCCAAGCATCTCAGCGAAGCACAAATACACAACACACCCTATCGTTCCGTCCTCGAAGGCCAAGAAGCCCAAGTCGAGCAACTTAAAGCACGATACTGGTCACAACCAGCCTCCGACCCTGTACTCCTCACCCAAATCTCCCTCATTCTCTCGCTCTGGTCTCCCGGCTGGATCGGACCTCAAAATAACAGCTACTGGCTCGATCAAGCATTCAAACACGCTATTGCCGGTAAACTCTGGGAACCTCGATCTCAGAATCAAGACCGGCATTGTCGTCGACGCCTTCTGTGGTGGTGCTGTCTTATCCGTGATCGAGTATTGGCTTTGGGTATGAGACGTCCTCATCGCTTGCACAAAGCACCGATTGATGATGAGATCGTCTCGGAAAGTGATTTTGGAATGGAAGTTATGTATCCGAGTTATACTGATAGGAAGTCCAAAAAAGTGGCAGTATTGGCTTTCATCTGGTTCTGCAAGTTGAGTAAGATCATGGAAGCGATCGCCGTGACGCAACGGAGGAACAAATTTCACCGAGACTGGAATGGTGATAGTTCGACAATTGCTCCAACGGAGTTGGAAGAGGTAGATGAGCTTGACCACGAATTAAAAGTATGGCTCGGAGAGTTCGAAGATGCCGTTGCAGAAGCGACGAAGGAGGATATTGATCAAATTGTCTGGGTCCCAATATCCACATTGAGGATTATGGTCCAGTAAGTCAGGATGCACCTCATCTCCTGCATATTGGAAGTGGATTTTCATGCTGATTTATCCCGCCGCAGCTCCCTCCGAGCAGGCTTATATCAGCCATACCTCCACCTCCCAATCACCCACCCATCCCTCTCGGGACCTGACATCGACCCCCTTCAGCGCATGAAAGAAGGAGCGCGACAAGTCGCCCGAAGCGTAAGCGACGTGATGCAGAATAAGAAGAGCGACGCTATACCTACCTGGCTGTTAGTCCATCTCTCCTCCTGCATTTCGTCTCAAGATCCTTGAATACTGATGAACCTTATAAATAGTGTAGCATGGGTAACCCTCCCAGTCGCAGTATACCATGTCACCAATCGCCTCTCCTCACACTCAACTCCCGACACAATCTTAATGCCTTTCCTGGCACAACTCGTCCGTCGCTCGTCTGGCGCACAAATGCTCCTCATGACCGTACGGACGGCCACCAGGGACCAACTTCAGAAGATCGCTCTCTCAGAACACGCTTCCGAAGTGAGCGACAGCAATGAAGTGAGAAATAGAGGAGGATATAAAGGCTTCCAATTCGTTCATTCTGCATTCTCACCACTCGCAGTGACCAGAAGTACCGAAGCGAATTTGCTTGCTTGTGTTACGAAAGCGGTAGATGAAGCTCTTGAAGCAAATGGTAGCACGGGGATTGTGGATGAGGAATAGCGATGGAGAAAAAGGATTTCTTGAGAGTGAGATACAGTGATATACAGTATTATCAAAGGAGATCTAAAAACCCGTCCCCAGTGCCACGTCGTGAGACTCAATTCCTCTAATGATGTGTGATAAAGTGCGAAAAGGAAAGGACTCCATGAAAATGCTGACTGCGAGATCGAGAAATCACTGCGTACTGCTCAAGAAGTCAGCTATATTTGTTCAACCGTTTTGTATCTCAATATGTTTCCCAGCTATGTACCCAAGTCTCCGAGCATATATACATACTAATAGTAAAGTGCCTTCTGCCACCACGTGCACCTATCATTGTCCAAGAAATCGGATACCAGCGTAATAGAATCCGTAAAGAAATCCAGTAACAACTTCCCCTGTCCATAATTCGGGAAGTTGACAAGTCCGGCTCGATTCGGGTTACCAGAGATTACAAAGTTGGTGAAGTAATCTTGCATGGCGAGCGCGATGGTACTGTTCACAACAGCTGCTGTTGTTCCTTCGAAAAATGTGTAGGGAATGTCGTTCCCGTGGAGAGCTGGTGGAACGGAGAAGTCGTAGGCGTAGGCTGAGGAACCGAAAGCTTTTGCAAGGTATTCTGCATTGCAAGAAAATAAGCCTTCCGAGACGATGTAGTCTGCTCGGGCGATCTCGTTGGTGTATCCGTGACTGCCATCGAAGATTGGAGGGTATAGTGTGTTGAGGAGATAGGAGGAAGCATTTGTTGAGTCGGCTTGTGGGAAGGAAACCAGGACTACGTTCTTCTTGAAAGTGTCTTCATCTCCCTCTGGAAGGAAAGGCGAGGTAAAGTAGAGTCCTTCATCATCGTTGTGGCCGACAAGAACACTGATGGATTTGTCGTACCCACCCGAGAGGAGCAGCTTCCCTGGAAGGTCCGGAGCGAAGGAACCATCCACGACAGGATCTACTTGTTTGATCAGAGCAAGATTTCGACAAAGAAAGGAGTTACTTACTGAATGTAAAATCGCCATATGCAGCTTCCCCAACAAGTATTGCATTGGTAAGTTGTAAATGTTCAGTGGTAGCAGCACGTGCAGCACTAAGGTCTGTCATGTTGCCTCGTGACAAGAACTTCTGGAAGATGTTTTCAGGGCGTGTTGGCCCAGGCACGGGCAAGAAAGCTCCACTTTGAACGATAGCTTTCTGGAAGGGGACTTTCCCTTTCAGACCGCCATATGCCGTGATTTGATGGATTGTACTTCCGCCTCCAGCTGATTCTCCCATCACTGTGACCTTATTGGGATCTCCTCCAAACAAGTGAATGTTGGATTGGACCCATTCTATTGCCAATCGTTGATCTAGAAGTCCATTGTTGGCTGACCCACCCTGGGATGAGAATGTGGGCCCCGAGAAAAATCCCTTGTCGATCAGCTTCATGAAATCTGGAATAGGAGGTAACTCACAAATAGACCCAGACGATAATTGATGGCCACATATATCACACCAGTTTTGCCATTTGCTTGACTCGCAGCAACAAGCCCTGCGCCGCTTCCATACTGAGTCTTCCAACCCAGAGTGTAGCCACCACCATGAATCCATATCATCCTAGTTTATGAGCACAAGACTGAGTAAAGCCAGGAAAAACTCACACTGGTGCACCACCAGACCCAGAAGCTCGGTTATCATAGATACTTTTTGGCACAAGGACATCTAGCAACAGACAGTCCTCACTTGTCCCAGGTACGACAGGGGGTAAAGTCGTGACTGTAGGGATTGGGTAACCTGCTGACTGATTGATGACCCCAATGCCATTGGTTAGCCAATCCGTGGCGACTGACGTCCACAACGGCGTGCCTTGCGGGCAAATAGCAAATCTCGAGCCATCGTTAACTGGAGGTTTGTTTGGTGTGATTGGCACTGTTGGTGCCGAGAACCGGAGATTGCCAACAGGTGGGTTGGCGTATGGGATGTTGGAGAAATTGTAGAAGTTGCCAGTAGTCTAGATATTATCAGTAATTGGTTATGAGAAATCAATTATGACCTTACATTCAGCCAACCTTCGTGAATCTCATACCCCAAATTGACCTGAGCTGTCGTGACAAGCGGCACTGCCCATGTTAAAGCATACTGGACAGAGAGCAGCCCTAGGTACAAGAGGTAAGACATGGTGAGGAGAAGTACTCCAAGGTCTTTGAGGTCAGTGGACTTGATCTAGAACGTCTTGCTCCCACTAGAGAATCTCACCTCTTTTGGAGCAAATGGAAGCTCTTATAGACCCACAACTGGCTGCCCCATTGTGATGACGATCACCGCTGACTTTTCCTGCTGACCCTTCATAAAGTCTCGGTGGATTTCCTTGCGGCACAAGCTGATCTACCAGCTTCTTGAAGCAGCATAGCCCCGTCGAGGTTTGCCATGCGCCATGACCTCCATCAGCATTATGAGACTTTTTGTAGTCAAAACATTGCGGGGAGATGTGTTCTGCAGGACACAGGCATGCACATCGTTCTTCGAAACTCAAATTCGTCCTATCGAAGATAACGTTTGGTGCCGAGATCCCTGTGGGGTGAGGTCCATTGGGATGGATCTTGCCCATGGCATTCAATTAAAGCTCGGTTTGCTCCGAATCTGGATAAAGCGTTGCCGCAGGTCAATAAGTGCAAGGCGCTGGATGAGCAATTCCTAGGTGCATTGGTACTCCTCCACGCTTTGGCATACTCCGAGCACTTTTCTGGGAAGCAGGCCACACCGACAAGGATTGTATGGCTTGGGCAAGCGAGAACGACAGAGTATTAAAATTTCCTGGATAACTGCATGCGGAGCAGAGGCACGTCGTAAGTCTTTACTCAGCGCTGAGTCGTCAATCAAAACATATGCTGTGCTCACATGCATCGATGAGACTGCTGGCCCAATAGGAGATGTCCACACAGAAAAAGACAAGTCGTAGTCGCGGGGAGGAGGGTGTCGATGAGGATGAGAAGTGACCGCTACTTTGCGATGTCTTCCGGGTTCTTGGTAGGCCAGAGTAACGTGATATCTCGAAGGAGTTAATGCCGAGGGGTCTCGGACGCTCGGTCGGCATTAACATCAAGGTTGCACCCTACTCGATCTGCAGCCAAGAAGAACCATGGCTTCTGCTGGTGTCTGTGCAGCATGGCGGGGCTACCCCACGAATAGCAAGCTCCTCTCCCCATCTTCCCGCGAGTCACCTCCCGCGTTCTGTCATCGCTGACAATCAGCTGGAGGGAAACTGTAGAGTTGAGCTTGCTGACTGGCCGTGCCATATATCAATACGCCTTGTGTTACCAGTTGATGGGTGAGCTATTATCAATTTAGATTGACTGATCCAAGCTCCTGGAAGACTGCTCGAATAAGAAGTGACCTTGGTAGATTGATCCCACCGAGGTGACAGGGAGGAAAAAGCTCCGGACGCTGCCATACATATACAACTGGGTGCTCTCGAGTGAGGGACAGCTAGCTTTTCTTTTAATACTTAAGTTCGTATTGGTGGTCAGCCCATTTGCATTTGCAGCACACAATCGCATTCTCATATCGTTCATTGCATAATCGGTAATCATGGCTGAGAAAATCTCGCGCCATGATGATCTCGAGAAGCCGTCTCTGGATGAGCATGTCGAAACCACAGGAAACGATCTCTGGACGGATCCCCGCATCACTGCCTTCACGGTCAAAGAACAGAAGAAGATAGTGTGGCGTATCGATACTCGGCTCGTCTTGACACTGGGTTTCCTCTACATGATCAGCTTGATGGATCGAACAAATCTAGGAGCAGCTAACATTGCTGGGTATGTGGATGTCTTGTATTGAAAAGATTGGCAACTAACATGGCTCTAGGATGGCGGAGGAGTTGGAAATGAATGCAGTCAACAACGCGTATACGATCGTCTCGGTTGTATTCTTCTTGCCGTATGCCATCTTCCAGCCACCAGCCACTGTCGCCATTCGCGAGATTGGTCCTCGGAAGTTTCTTGCCGCTATTGTATTATTTTGGGGAGCTACAATGATTGTGAGTTTTCTAAACTCTCTCGTTTTATTCGCTGACATCTGCAGGGTTTCGGATTCGTGAAGAACTGGCAAACTATGGCTATCCTCCGTGTAATCCTTGGTGCTCTTGAGGCTGGATTCTATCCCGGCTGCATCTACCTCCTGAGCACATGGTATCCGCGGTACCAGCTTCAGAAGCGTAATGCTGTCTTCTATCTGATTGGAAGTATGGCATCGGCGTTTGCTGGTATCCTGTCATATGGACTAATGCAAATGGATGGTCTGGGTGGGCTAACAGGCTGGAGATGGATCTTTATTGTGAGCTCCATCTCTTCTCGTGGTTTAGCAACCTCCAAGGTTTGAATAGTGCTAATGAGTCCAGATTGAAGGAATTCTTACATGCATAATGGGAGTCGTTTCCTACGTCCTGATCGTCGATTTTCCGGAACTCTCTCCGACTTCCTGGAAGTTCCTGAATCAGAAAGAGGCGGACTTTATTGTCGCCCGTATCGAGCATGATCGAGCTGATATCAAGGCTGAACCGTTCCATCTCGGCACATACCTTCGAACTGGTCTAGACCTGAAAGTATGGGGTTTCTCCATGCTATACGTGATGACTACCACGAATTCATATGCCATTGCGTATTTCCTTCCCATAATTCTTCGAAATGGTATGGGATTCGACATTGCAGCGGCCCAATGCTTGGTTGCTCCTCCGTATGTGGCTGCTGCCATTGTGATGTTTGTCCAGGCGTATTATGGCGATAAATGGCATCTGCGTGGGCCGATTATTGTGTTCAACGCGATCATTGGTATGCTGCCTCCAAACTCGTTCTGCGGAGAATGATTGCTAACCTCCACAGGTATCGTCGGTCTCGCCCTGCTAGGCTACACAAGCAATCAAGGTGTCCGTTACTTCGGTGTCTTCCTCGCAACTATAGCTTGCAATGCGAATTGTCCTGCACTCGTTACATATCAAGCCAACAACATCCGCGGACAATGGAAACGTGCTCTTACATCTGCGACGCTTATTGGTGGCGGAGCGATAGGAGGAATTATCGGCACGACCGTCTTTCGAGCACAGGATGCACCAGGGTATCGTCCAGGCATCTTGACCTGCTTGTTGGCGAATGCAGTGATCATTATTGTCACGGCGGCGCTAACGTTGAAGTTCTGGAGAGCGAACAAGAGGGTGAAGGCTGGTGGGAAAATTATCGAGGGGCAGCCTGGTTTTCTTTACACCTATTAGCTTGAACGCTGGAAAATCCGATCAGAGTTTGGTGAGGATGTACTGCATAATATTGAGTCGATCATAGGTAGCTCGAGATATACCTGGAATCAATAGGCACATTGAGAAAGCAGAATGAGTTACCTGGTTTCTTGATTCTTTTGCTGTGCTCAAAGACTCTAGAACTCCAAATGTGCCCCTCATGACAAGGAGTCAGGTCATGTCGCGAACGCTTATATCTAGCAGAGTGAAATACGCCTAGAGCACACGTACTGCCACAGAGGAGGAGGAGCATTGGTACGAGAAGGCGTGAATAGATAAGCCATGGCTTATTCAGGCTACTGTATAGCGTCGTGATGGAAGTATGGATCGCGAGTAAAAGTACTGCTCGAGGAGGGCGCAAACAGTATAGAGTATCTAATGGCAAAGGAGATCGCTCACTGAAAGTTCCGCGGCCTGGAAACTGTCATGGTCTGCAGAGGCAGATGACGGAGGTCCTCGAGGACACAGACCAACCTTGAGATTCCCGTCTCAACACGTCCGCACGTGATACACTCCGACTCCTCAGCTCTTTGGGTGCCAGGTAGGTGCTTGTTGCCATGAATGTGCTAGCGAGAACCTCCTGTTATTTAAACTGTTTAACATGAGGTTCGATGAAAGTCATGCTCGATTTTGCTTGTTGCTGCAGCTCGTTCTTCGCTTCAAGTCACTTTTCCCAACGCATGCTCCATCAACTCTTCCCGAGTAGGTAGGTTATTTAGCTCCCTCTATCACACACAGATTAAGGAGATGGGAATATAGCCTTCTTTGTGAAAAAAAGATGTGGAGCTCCAAGTTCTGATTTGTAGACTGGCTTTGAGCATTCTCAACCTCCATAGCTTTCCTCCCCTCCTCCACTTGCAAACTCCACTCAAAAATCTACTTCTCACTTCCCCAACGCCGTCCCACCTGAATTCAAGGCGGTGCTGGCCAACTATCTAAAGTAACACTATCACCCACCAGTGTGAAGTTCCAAACAGCTTTTGCATCAATATCAACAACCAAAGAGTAATCTCCTGGATAGAGCACCGTGTCACCCTTATCATCTGTTCTCGCTAAGCTTCCTAGTGTTAGTCTCAACTCTTCGTCCTGTGAGGAAATCGTTGCAATATCGTGAAGGCGGGTATATGCAACCAGAGATTTGATAGGATATGGAGTTGGCCCGAATGACCCGGTAAGGAACCCGAGGGCTACGTATGAGGATGTGGTGTTGCCAGTGTTGGTGACTGAGATGGGGAGGGTCAGGAAAGGTGTGAGATCTAGGTACTTTGTGTTGCTTATTGTCGTATTTTGTGGAAGGAGAGACGAGATATCATATGTCGTCTGAGATGGGGCTGAGATGGCGACCGAGAAGTTCGTGTAGTGAAGACCGTATCCGAAAGGGAAGGTTGGAGTGGAGTCGTACCATTTGTAGGTTCGTCCTGGATTGGTGGAGCTGGATCGGAGGGTCATGTCGGTCATGGGGACTTGGTTGATGTAATCCGCCTTTGGAGGTCAGTATGCTACTTCTGAGATCAAGGGGCAATGACTTACAGGGTATTGAGTAACAGGTAATCTTCCAGCAGGAGAAGTCTTGCCAGTCAGAATATTGAAAAGGGCAAGACCGCCATCCTGGCCTGGATAACCACCCCAAACAAGGGCATTGATCCCGTCGTTGGATACTAGGGAAGCACTATCGACCATGGTGCCCATCTGGACCACAACAAGGGGCTTCGACAACTCTGAGAGCTGGTTGATCAAATCCAATTGCGTACTCGGCCACGAGATCACATCTCGATCCTGATGACGTTTAATATGACAACGTTCCAGGAGAAAGTATACTCTCAAGACTTACCATGCCTTCAGATTCGATCGTAAGATCAATCCCGCCAACGTAAATAATTGCGTCGGCATACTCCGCCGCTCCCAACGCCTCAGCGAAATCCGTAGTATTTGTTGAATTGATGTCAGCTCCCTGCACATATTGTACACTATACCCTGCATCTAACGCGGCCCAGACAGGCGAGTGCAGATATGGAGCAACACCATAATAATTCCCCTGCATCTGTGTTGTAGCAGCTGCCCACGGCCCGATCAGTGCCACGCTCTGGATTATTGAAGAAAGAGGTAGTGCGCCGTCATTCTTGAGGAGTACAATGCCTTCTTCAGCTGCTGTGAGAGCAAGCGCCTGGGAGGTATTGGTGGATACGTCACTGAAGTTCAACTGGCGATATGGTTGGATAGAAGGAGGATCAAAATATCCAAGCTTGACGAGACTTGAGTATCGACGAATGAGAGACCTGTCTAAGACGGAGATGTTGTATAAGCCTTGAGTATAAGCACTTCCAAGATATGTAGGGTAGAAGGACCCGCAGTCGAGGTCTGTGCCTGCTATCAAGGAGTCCGCCGCTGCTTGCTCCGGAGTACTGGTGTATTTGTGTGGGTCATAGACATTTTCCACTGCGTCGCAGTCACTGGTGATCCATTTCTCTTCTTCTGACCAGTTCCAGTATTCTCTTAGGATTGTCTGTAGAAGATACGGGTCTGCGCAAGTTGGCACGCCATTGACAGCGTTGTAGGAGCACATGACCTAGATCTTGGAGTCAGGAAGAGCTGGGAAAAGCAGTACCATGGTTGAGTTATCGTGTTCAAAGATAGAAGAATATTTGAACGTACACTTTGCACATTTGAGTCTCTTGCGCATGTCTGGAATGGAGGCAAGTAGTACTCCCTCAAATCTTGCTCGCTAATGATAGCATCAAATCCATATCTGAGGTTACCACCCCAATCCTCAAGATCGTAGCCAGCATAATGTTTGCAGGTGGCAACAATCTTTTTATAAGGTTGAGCATCAAGACCTCCTTGAAGTCCCGTGATCAGATTTTTGACATAGCTTGAGAGATGAAACGGGTCTTCGCCAGGTGTCTCTTGACCTCTGCCCCATCTTGGACTATAGCATTATTGCGTCAGCTTAAATAGTCACACGAGTCGGAAAGAACTTACTCCTTGAAAGGATTGACGTTCGGCGTCCAGTAATTCAGACCTGAATGATTCCCATTATTGAAAGCTCTTGCTTCCGTGGAGACAACGGTTGCCACATCAAGGATCAGTTGGTCATCGAAAGCAGCTCCCATCAAAATCGGCTGTGGGAAAGAGGTAGCATAGGAATAATCATATCCATCCTCCGCAAAATTTACACCAGGCGAGCTTGCTACTCCATGAAGAGCTTCGCTCCACCTGGGGTGGTTAGTGGTTGACGCAAAACGGGACACTCAGGAGGTACCATTGATAGGCTGGCAAACCGAGTCTTGGGACACCAGGGCTTGAGTTGCCGGTATTGTTGACCTTCTCTCCGAATGTGAACAGTGCAACGAGCTAAAATAGATGTCAGCCGTGTAAGTTAAACATGGTCAAGGCGAGTAACTTACGGCTGTTGCTCTGGTGTAAGGTTCAACGGTCGTGTCGCATACTGTATTGTTGGCAAGCTGCAAAGTAAGTCAGCTTTACACAATTAAATGTTACACCCCTTTCATGACTTACAGGACCATTGACACAATCTGGGAAGTCTGCAAGGACGAGACCAGCAATGGCAGCAACGCTTAGAAGAATTGATACTGCCATGGTGGGTATCAACCAAAATCCGAAGCTTCAATGAAGATTGAAAGGTTTGAAGATGTCTGGAGTGGTGATCTCCGTATTGCCAGTACTTTGTAGCCGCAAACGACCAGGCTGAACGCCACAATATATATTTTGAGTTGAAAGTACAGACATGACAATCTACCGTCCGGGTAAATTCTTCTGAGGAGTAAAGATAGAAAACAGTGGGACCTATTTCACAGGGATAGAGGTATAATCCCGCAAGTAAGGAGCGGTCGTGGAAAAGAGTTTTTGGGTGGACTTTCGGTCACCTAACATCGGACGAAGAAGCGCAAGCATCAGTACATCACGGTGCCTGGATGCATCGCGGGGTCGGGTGCGGGGATCCCTGGCTTGCGCAGAGGAAAATACTTTCGCCTGAGCCCGGGACTTCCCCTTAGTATGGACAAGGAATGTAATTGGATCGCGCGGAGATATATGCCGAGTAGGCGTTGCGAAGGCTGATCGACAAAGTCAGTACCTGGTGTTAAACATAGTCAGTGCGGAGAACTTCGGGACGATTGTGGGGAAACAAGATGTATTTTGGCTAAATTGAACTGTCGACGATTGAGTACCAATCTCAAGCAACCAGATAAACGTGAAGATGCCACGCACTTTGGCGGTAGGTAGTGTGGCCCAGTGCGAGGGTACCTTGACGACCCAGCAGATTCAACCACTTTTGGAAGGGCTATCGCTAAGGTTTGAGTTTGCTTATATAGACTTCTTGTACTATCACAGGATATTATTGACGAGCACCTAAGAAAGCTCAGTCTACTCTGCCCAAAAGTGCAAGTTTTGAATGCAGGTTTCAGACTTCAAATGACACGAAGTTGATGCTGGTCTGATGGTCAGGAAAATAGAGCTTACTCTTGCCTTGAGAGCACCTTCGCTAATGAGCCCCTTTCCGAGATTCTCCGCGAAGAACTTCTAGTCGGAAGGACGATGGTTGACAGCGCTTGAAATCAGCTTCAAACGCCATGATCATCCAAACAACATCCAATCATTGCCAGTATCCAAAAGCCCTGCCCAGAAAGTATCGTCTAAAAACATTTGATCGTCTAAGAAGGCTTGGTAGAAGTCTTGATGATAAGGGGTTCCAAAGCCAGTCGTCTCTGCCATCTGAACATCCATTGACGTTGGCGGGAGTGTACCATCTCGAGGTTCCTCAGTGCTGGAGTAACCTGAAAAGGCATCGTGAACTTTCTTGCATTGTATTTGCTGAATGTATCGCGTGAAAATTTCTGATTTCCCGTGGGGGGTTCTCAGACTGAGGATGACCTCAAGCTTTTCGGTGACTCTGTGTACAACAGCGGAGAGATCTAGAAGTGTCCTGGCGTAATTTTTATCCCACCCGTCTGCGTTGCTGAAGCACAGTTTCGCTCCGAGTAACAGCGCGTATCCGTTGAAAATCCACATGAAATATGGATAGCTCACTGGCATTCTGATGCCGGGTGAGAAGTGATAATCGGAGTAGGTTTTGACCGCGACCAGACAGGAATTGAGTATTTTTAGACGATGAGCTTTGTCCTGCTCCTGCCAGAATGGTCGGTATAGGCCGATCTCGAAGAGGCTGATCTCAGCCACTTGATGACAGGTCTTAAGTACTACTATTGATATGTCAGCTTTGAGATGCTCAAAGATGGTTCATCAGTTGGTCATACTGCCGTAGTCTTCTGGCATATCTGCCGGAATATTGCTCTTGATGACACCCAGCTCGCTCTGTAAAGCTGTCATGTACATTCTGATTGGCACGGCACTCGTCGATGAAGAAACATCAAGCTCGTGTATGCTGGCGCTTATTTTCAACACGATATTTTGAATTGACACCAGAGGCATGATCAGGCAATCAGTCTCATATTCTTGCATCTCAGTTACAGTCTTGCAAACAGCCTCAAGGTGCGGGCTGTAGAGGAGAGGGTCCATTCGTCTACAGCTAGACGCTGTACTAGATAAAGTGAGTTAGAGTTCAGGTCCGTGAGCTTTGCTTGGGAACATACATCGTAGAGAGGAAAAAACATCCTGCGAGAGCTCTCCATTCTTCCAAATTTGATGATAACGACGAAGTAGTACCGTTTGACGTGTCTATGGATAACCCGCCCGGGCCGTCAAGGTGGAGCTTGGGACGCTCTTTCGAGTTTCGGGGTTTGTTGTAACCCAGATTAATGAGTAGTGATTTCTTTGATTAAGGATAAGTTACATATCCGATGACAAGGTCTTGTAAATACTTACAGCAAGGAAGAGGAGGTTGGTAGCCTGTGGGTTTGCAGCAGAATGATAATGATACCTAGACGAACGTCACAAACTATGAATGACGCGGAACGGGACATTGGCTAACCAGGCAAGATGGACAAGCAGCGCTTGAAGTATATCTAAGCTTTTTTCCGCCTTCATGAGTAACCTGGTACTGAACTCTTCCATGATCTTCCAACCCATGGCTTCTTGGCGAAGTGGCTTGTGATATGAAGCAGCAGTCATTACCGCCTTCCATAACATGGGTCTGTCTCGGCGAAGGCTTTCAGATGTGGCGTCTGGTGGTATCACAACGAAGGGGAATTGCGGTCCTTGTTGCGTCCGAAACTCAAGGAGAAGAAAAGCCGCTTCCTGCCGGTTCAGATTGTCAAACGGATCCTTTTCCAATCCCCAGGAGTCATTGGGCTTGCTACTCCTGCAGGCAAGGAAGACGGGTTGAGAGTCCTGACCGGGACCGGTTGCCGTCTCCTCTTCAGGAGGGTTTGGTGTGGTTTGTGCTTGCCGTTCAAGTTGCACCGGGGACTTTGAGGAGTGCGACGAGTTTGACGGTTGCGCGCTATTCTCTTTTGGACTGGTGAGGAGATTGACAAGGCTGTCGAGTTTCTTCTCTAGTTGGGCTACTTGACTGAACTTGTTGTCAGAAGACCATTGTGTGTAATGCACGAGGGGCCTCACTTGGACTGTGGCCGCTTCCGAGACGAGGATGTTGCCGGCTGGCACAGTTTACCTAGCCTCTCGCAGCTTTAATAAATTAGCTGGATACTTTATCGAGCTTGACAAGCTTCACCGTTGGCACCTTCCTCTCTCTGGCTTAGGAACGCATTTCACTTTTGCTTTGACACAAGTCCCACAAGCTCGCAGGCCGAGCTCTCTGAACGGAGTCTCCGCGTTCTCCATGGCTCACGACTGGAACCTCTGGAAGTGGATGAGCAGAGATGCTAGCCTTCAGATTTTCCGTCCGTCCGTTCCGAAATGCTAATGCGATGAAAATGTTGAGAGATCTGAGAAAGGAAACGGAGAAGGACATCTCGATACGTCGGGAACGGCATGCCCGCTCCCGTGCTTACTGAGCATTCTTGTGAAATGGGGATCTCAGCGACCGAGTAATTGGTGACGTATTTACTCAATATCTGGATCAGAAATTGATGAGAGCAAGGTGATCTGGACTAACAAGAATATTGAATGTATTATTGACAGCAGAAAATGAGAACATGGAGGTCGATGGGACGGGACAGCTTTAGGAGGTCTGTGTGAGCTAACCAGATATGGAATAGTGCAAATTGTTCATCCTTCCATCGTCACATCGTTTCAATTCCTTATTCAGTCGAAACATACCTCTTTGGCTTTCTAAAGACCGTGTATCCGACAGCAATACTCGTATGGCGAATCGTTGCCTTAGCTTATTTACGGAAGTACGTTGTGCGCTCCAGCTTGGTTGCCCAATCGCATACACAGAAATTAAACTGAGTCGTCGCCGAGCACAGCTGAACCTATCGTACGAGAACAGCCCTTGAAGGTAGTCTCTTAACCGGATTTGCTGTAGATTCGATCAGCTATAGGCCCGGTCTTCTCAATGGATACATCTCTGTGCGAGACGTTGTTTCTGAAACTTCCTAGCACTACTGTACACTGAGCTAGTTCTGGCTGCTCGACCTCGAGACGTACATCTCACTTCTACTCAGGTTTACACACCGAGGGAAACATATAACAATGACCAAAATGTATCGAATATCTGCTTGATATCCTTCTACACGGCCTCGGCATATTCGTCTCGCGAAGAGGCAGGTGGGCCTGCAAAGTCGCTGGGGAACTTCTCATCAGTCTATGTCAGTATGTATAAACATTCATTTCTGTCCTCTTTCTCCTCTATGGCATCTACATTAGACAGTGCTTCAGCATCTACCATCAGCTAGTCAAGGCCACCGACCCAGATCCTACGATCCTAAGATGTTCGGTAAAATGGGTTATAACAAGGCTTTTGTTCTCCTCCTTCCTGTCGCTGCAGCTGCTAGCATTTACGGAAGGTTTGAATCTGGGCAACTCATCCTCGACTGCGTTACGATGGACAACAATATCAGAAATCTCACCTACGCAGTTGAAAACTGGACCGAATCACAAACCATCTTTGGTGCCTTACCTATCCTTCAAGACGGGCAGACCTTAGATCAGTCCATGAGAACAGCCACCTCAAACGCGCAACAATTTCCTCAGCTTACGGCTTCTCGAATTGCAAACTTAGGTGCTCTTGTCGAACATCACATTATTCCCGATACTGCCAACCTCCTTCCTCACTGCCATGTAAAAGAAGAAGCAGGGCTTCAAGGATGTGGGGGCACACAAAATTGTGCAAAGTTCCATTGACCAGCTGAGAGGGGGTCAAGCCAGCTATTCGCAGTCTTTGATGGCTACTCCACCGGCTACGAACAAGCAGCAGGGGCTGAACGATGCGGCTACTGTGGATGGTTACTTTGCGACTTAGCTCAGAGCTTAGCAGCTGCTGCGCTTGTGCTTCGAAGTCTCGGAACTTCGGTATTTTATGGGAATGTCAGGGTCTCCACCCGTCATCTACTCATATGGCTGCCGAGGGGTGCTAGGTGAGATGCTGTGTGGTTTGTGGATCTAACGTTTTTTTGGTACTTTCGTACTTGGGCTTTCCGTGGTTGTGGGTCCATCCTTAAGAAAGTTTTTGTGTTCTGGGGAAACCACCGAAAGCTTCCTCTTGTGAATGTCTTGATACTAGTAGGATAGTATTGTGAATACTTGAGTACCTATGTAGTAGACTTTTGAGCTTAGTTGGGATATCTACAGCCACGTGACAAAAACGAGCCCATCTGCTTCCAGGACAACTCCGGGCATCATAATTGTCAAAGTTTCATCTTATCCAACCAAGCATAATATTATCCCTATCATCCGAAAAAGAAACCGCCCCTGTATGCTGTGCTTCAGGGTTTCAAGGACAAGCCAATCAGAAGCAACCTAGGCAAGGTGGTCGAAGCGGTGCGGGTTGAGGCTCTTTTGGAATCATAGCTGACACCAACACAGCTGCTCTCGCAGCAGTTCACATGAACAATGTTTTCCAACTTCACAAGCCTTGTACAGAAGGCTCAATCACTCATTGACCCTACGCAAGGTCAGCCATGCTCATAGCAGATCCCCATTTCCGGGAGTTGTCTCAGAAGGATCAAGCGCTCCCAAGCTCTCAGAGACCCCTCATGCTTTTCAGATACTTACGGTACTAACAAAACGGATAGCATTAAACATTTCCGCATCCGACCGCAATCCTGCGAAATCTACCCTCTTTCGCCATCAGTTTCGACTGCCCGACTCTCAGACACCACTCCAAGAGATCACCGCTGAGCTCACAATCTCCCCTCCCGTCGTATACTCTCCGAATGCAACACAAGGCGAGAAGGATCGTGATCGTGATAGAGGATATCATTATGCGGGAAAACTTCACCTGAGCGAGTCGTTTCTTTGTTTCTCGACGCAACCTACCAGCTTCCTGCAGACCGCCAGCACAAGCACATCTTCCGGCTTTACGGGGCAGACACATGGAGCTGGACCTGGAGGTAATGGCTTCACGCTGCCGCTCTGCGCTATTCGGCGAGTAGAGCGGCTCCATAGTCAGTCCTATCAAGTATGCCTCAGCCTCAGCCTTACACCTCCTTCAATCTAACCTGCTTAGTTTGCTTTGGCAATCACAACATGGAACGGCATTAGCAATACCTCCTCGAACGATACGTCGAAGACTCCCGTATACCAGCAGAAGATTACCATACAACTGGCGGGAAGCCGGCAAGCCTGCGAGAGATTCTGCGATGGATTGAAGAAGGGACTCAAGTCTGGCGTTGGAGATGTGGGGAAGTTAAAGAGGGTGGTGGCAGAATGCTATTCGGAATACCTTCTACAAGGCGATTTGAAAAAGTCTGGCGAACCCCCAGATGCGGGGCTGGGAATGCTCTTCCGGTACCCTGGAGACGCGCGGAAACTACGAGACAGAAGCAAGATGCGGTTATGGGCTGAATATTTGCGAGATAACGGCCGGAACGTTACCCTTATACGACAGCCTACCTTTCACAAACTGATCCGAGTCGGTCTGCCGAATAGGTTACGTGGAGAAATATGGGAACAAACTTCAGGATCATTATTTCTGCGATTAGAGAATCCTACACAGTATTCCGAGACGCTGGCAAAATATGATGGGCGAGATTCTCTGGCAATCGACGAGATTGAAAAGGACTTGAATCGAAGTTTACCTGAATATCCGGGGTTTCAGAGCGAGGAGGGAATTGGTCGTCTCAGGAGGGTGCTGACAGCGTACAGCTGGACAAATGAGGAGGTGGGATATTGTCAAGCCATGAATATTGTGGTTGCCGCTCTTTTGATCTACATGTCGGAATCTCAGGCTTTCTTCCTCCTATCCACTCTCTGCGACCGATTACTTCCGGGGTACTATTCTCAAACCATGTACGGCACTCTGCTCGACCAACGGGTCTTCGAATCACTGGTGGAGAAGACCATGCCTATATTATGGGATCATCTCGCCAAGAACGATGTTCAACTCTCCGTGGTCTCGCTTCCTTGGTTTCTTTCCTTGTATATCAACTCTATGCCTTTGGTGTTCGCTTTCCGGGTTCTAGACGTGTTCTTTTTAGAGGGTCCAAAGGTGCTTTTCCAGGTCGGACTCGCCATTTTACGTATCAATGGGGAAGAGCTGTTGGATGCTACGGATGACGGGGCCTTTATATCGGTGCTAAAAGGCTACTTTGCGAAATTAGATGAATCGGCACACCCTACGTCTACAAATGCGAAACTTCGGGCTGTGACTCGGTTTCAAGAACTTATGGTTGTCGCTTTCAAGGAATTTTCCGGCATAACACAGAGTAGCATCTCGGAGCAACGCATGAAACACAAGGATTCTGTGTTGAACAGTATTGAAAGCTTTGCCAAGAGAACGTCCATACGAAATCTTGGACCCGACAGCAAGAGACTGAATACGGATGATCTTGGAGCTTTATATGACAGGTTCTACGCGATACTTTACGAACGCCAAATGAGAAGTCAGATGATCCAGGAGGAAACAGGTCGACGGGCGAAGGCTAGTAGAGCAAAAGCCGCCGAGGTGGTAAATGGCCTCGGAGAAACTCAAAGCGTTGAGAAAGGCAGAGTGGGTTTGGGACCAAGTCCGACGCTTATGGACTATGATGGCTTTAGGGAATTCCTAGCAGGCATTGCAAGATGGGCAATCACGGATTCACCAACTCCACCGGAGAAGGACAATGCCCCAGATCGCGACAAGCATTCTTACTTTGGCAACAGTGTAAGACGGAAAGAGGTTTCGATGTCGCCTTGGGGTGCTGGAAATCCAGAGCCAGCGGATCACGAATTCATGCAGCGGCTGTTCCGACGATGGGATGTTGATATGCAAAATGCATTGACCTTGCAAAATGTGGTTACTGGTATCGCCCATATCAAAGGAAAAGGCGACATCATGGGCAGCATAACCTATTTCTTCGAGTTGTATGACGATGACGGAGATGGAAAGGTTGACAGAGAAGGTATCTTACGGATATCTGAAGCCTTACTATTCCTTTCCCGCCGAGGTCTCGAGGGCTCGTTGACACCCTCAAGTTCTATGACTGGATTAAGTGAGTATGAAGCTGGAAATGGTGGCCAGGCAGATGGTCCTCACGGAACCACGAACGAGCGATTTCTGAGCAGTGTCAGTGCCTTTATCAGACGCTGCTTCGAGTACGCTGATCCAGACCACCCGCAAAACCAGTCGCCAGTCGAGACTACTTCAGATGAGATGGCAGATCCCGATGCTTTTGACGTTGGCGAAGATAGTGACGAGGAAGATCTTTTGGATCTCGGAGATGATGCCCCTAAGACGCCCAAGAAATCGACGGGCCTTCCAAGTAATCCTCCAGCATTAGGAAAGCCAGAGAATGGCAACCAACGTAATGCCTCCAAAGCTCAGGCCGAGGCAGCTAATGCTGCTCTAGATCCATCAAAGCCGCTTCATATTACACTGCCTACGTTTCGTATGGTTGTACTTGCTGACGAACTTCTGGAACAATTCTTCGAGTCTTCGTTCCCGGCTTCTTTCCGCATCTCGGACAAGTTGGCTCCGACAGGGCCATTGTCTTCTTCATCGAGTTTGACCACCTTTACCAATATCGGATTCAAAGCGAGCACTGTCTCATCTCAAGCAGCCTCAATCGTGGGTAGCAGTGCCGCTGGCGTTGTTCCCCCAGGCAAGGGTCTCCGAGGTGTACTTGATAACATTGTAACGGATGGAATGCGCGTCGCAGCCGAAGTTCGCCGTCGCATGGACGAAGCACAGAAGGAATTGGAGAAGAATGCCGTACACAGACCAGAAGATGACGAAGAGGATGAAGAAAGTTATGATCCAACACGAACTTCGGGCGCGTACGGTGGCGATGCTGAACGCAGAAGTGTTCGGTCTGAAGATAGAGATCTGCTTGAAGGTGCTGATGCAGAGGCTATGAGCATCAGAGGTCAAGAAGGTATGAGCGAAGTCAAGCAGAGTGCTTTGAGTCCGACTACTCCCTCGGCAGATCCTGGAAGGGCAAGAAGTATCAGCACAGCGACGCAGAAGGTGGTGGAGTTTGAGCAGTGAGGCATGGGTGTGGAGTTAGTTCTCCTTTTTGGTTATAGGATAACTGGCGTTGATGCAAGACAGCGGAATCGTGGTTTGTGAATTGTACTATGAGGGATGTAAGCATTTATGAATTAGCGGTGCGTCATGTTGCATGCACACTCATTCTATACCAGTCTTCCCTGCCCAGGTTGAAATTTGACTGTTTGGACGCCGTGAGTTCTCAGAAGCGTTTGGATACTGAGTGAGGGGTTTCATGATGTATTTCGCCTGACTCCTGCTGACCCAGTATGCTCGCTGATATCAGGCACAGGCAGAGAATGCTTCTTCCTCGATCCTTTCCTTTTTTACTCACATCTTACATCTACATTGTCGTGTTTCATACTATACTTAAAGTTGTCAGGTGTAGCTTTGACGATACAGCCGATCGCAACAGCACTGCAATGTTGTTCGAAGGATTACAGATGAGCCTCTCCATCATGTCCTTATCTTTCTACCTTCCTACTCCATTCCGAATTTCGCATTCGCCAATAGACGTATATATCAAATATGTCTTCCTCAAGTCCTCGCACTCAGACCTCTCGAGAGAAACTCTCGCGTTATGGCCCAAAGCTCTGGAAAGACTAACACACCATCTTTCGGCATCTGTCGTTCGGGACTTAGTGCTATTGCACAGATATCTATTTAGACGGAGAAACATCATCATGTGATACATCTGGACTTTTAAAGTTTAATTTGCTTCCGAAATGGTTGGAGGATGTGGGTGATATAGGTGAACGAAACATCAATCACTGGCATTGCGGGGAGAGCGCCAGCAAAGAGAGGTTAGATGAGCTCATTACTCAGGGCAACCGAGTTGGCGTTGAGTTTCCGAAAGCGTTGATCAAATTGAAAGGGTCGAGTAGGAAACATTCTTCCTCATGCATTGATTTCTAGCTTTAAGGAATGACTTGCGTTACTAACATCTCTCAGCGCACCATATGCACCGCATGTTCTTGGCGGGGACGGCCCCTCCTTCGTAAAATGTCGACCAGAAGACGACAATGGAGGAGGCGGATACGTGATTGATCTCCCCTCTGATCAAAAGGGCTGCTGTTTTTGGACATTGTATGTATCTCCAGGCGGTGCTCACTGCGTTCTCACTGCGTTCTCAATGCAAAAAACATGTGTTCACTGTGGGAAATATGCCGATGTATCAGCGTATGGTGAGGACTGGGAGGGGCTGGAAGGGTTTGAAAAATATGAGCTTTCCGAATGGGTGCCGGTTGCATGCGAGAAGTTGGAAATTGAGCTTGCGCATCCAAGTTTTGAGGCGTGGTTGGCAATGCAGTATTTTTATGGGTGGTGTCATGTAAAGAAAAGGAAAAGAAGAAAGTTTAGTGGCTATCAGAGGCAGTACTTGGAGCATTTCGGCAGGCTTCCGGAGGGAGGCGATGAGGCCATTGAGGGTGGGAGTGGGTCATAACTTCTGATTCCATCTTCCTACGCCTATCACATTCATGAATAAGCGGCTCAGAGATTTCTGAATATGCGCCCTGACTTCTACAAGGCAAATTGACTGAATGTGGCATACGGATCACTCAAAGGTATTAGAGCATTCACAAGTTATACCTGGCCTTTACCTCTACGACTTCACCCTCTACTCACTTTCCTATTTCCACACCAACGCCCAACTAACAACCATACAATATCAATAAATATGGTACCGCCAATCCTACCATCCATCATCACAGAACGGACGTTCCCATGTCTTGTCTGTCATGAAGTCTTCTACCATAAAATGGCCCTTACGAACCACTTCAACTCAAGTCATGAGGATGATTACGGCTCAGACTTTCTGTATGGGCAAGATGGGTGGGGAGAAGAGGATGAACAGAGAATGCATGATGAGCGGAGGGATATACTCTCTCCTTTGCCCTGTTGAGAAAGGTTTGTACAGGACTAAGGAGATGTGGATGACAGGTGGATATGGCGGGAATATAGAATATTATAATCAAGATGTCGTCAAGGTCAATATATGGAATAACATATCATAAAAGCCAACCTCAAATATATCAGAACTGAATCCGGGATATTTGGCTAGTGGGGGTAGTCTCTCCAAATCTTTTAGTCTTCTTTGAGCCCTGATAGGTGGCGAAGCATGAGTGGATGCACGGCTGTGCGTACTCGAACTGGATTTTGTCTTTCTATTCGCTCCTGCGAAATTGGACGCCTTTTGCTGTAGGTGCTTCCTCCGTTGCACCACTCGCAACCCTTTCTTTCCGTGAGCAAAAAGCAACTTAGCGAAGGCAGAAGATCGGGCGATCTTCGTTAGTTACTCCATCCCCTCTTTCCCACCATGTTAAAGCTTTCAGGCAGATGATCAACAGTTTTGTGATACCACAGGCTACGACACCGTTCGTGGTGGTCCGTCTGCCAACAGTACATTGCTGCTTACCTAGGCAGTGTGTGAGGCAGAAGTGGAAAAGTGATGACTCCCCAGAGCAACGGCGTTCTTAGGCTGCTAGAGCCTACCTAGTTAACTACGATGCGCTTGGTTTTGCCCATGATGCAGTTGAAATGATGGGGGATGCTGATATGGACGCTCAAGATCCAGAAAGCGGAAGTGCCCTACCAAACGACATGCGCTTTTCAAGTATGTCCGAAACAGCCCCTTTATGCGAACTTTGCAGCTCCATGACAATTGCCAGCCTGAGGTCCCCGATGATCATCAACAAGCTAGGTTTCTTCGGAAGAACGGACATAGCATGTGTCCTTTGTGCACTCTCATATGAAATAGCCTTGCATCAGATCCACAAGATTGCGAAGTCGACTCGCGAAACATTGTAAGGTATAAGCATCTGGACCTTTAGTCCGAGGATTCGAATTGAGTCGATGGACGAACCTCTTTATGCTAAAGGCTGGACTCTTCAAGAACGTATCTTGTCTCCAAAATTTCTCATTTGTAACAGGGCTCAATTTGCCTGGGAGTGCCGGTGTCATGATGTCTGGAAGCGCGGATGAAGTGCCACCTTTATTGGAACTTCTCGACTTCAATATTCAATGTGCTGGGAATGATCCATTTGGCGGCATCATCGGGGGCACTCTTAGTCTTCGAGGAACTTTGCGACATGTGAATCGCCTTGAGCTACAACCAGATAGCTCTTATGACTGGGGCGAATCTATATGAATTTCAATTCGATCAAGCTGACCGTTATTTTGGACTCAACTCCCGAGACTTTGAAGAAGGTCTCTCGAGTCGACTAGGAATCCGAAGCAACAACAAACGTCATTGAGGTCTGGTTTCTGCAAATTTGGAGGGATGCTCCTCTGAGTCTGATATTGGATTCAAGCACGACACCCCAAGATCACCGGGTCGTCAAACGTATAGGAGTGTCCTTCGGTTCTCGCACTAAAGATATGTTTAAGGATTGTGCCAAGGAAGATTCGTATTGGTTCAACTCTGTAACATATATGAATGAATGTGAATGTGGTAAATGAAATATGAAAGCAGATGAAGTGAGTAATCTAAGACCCTTCTAGGAATGGCTTGATTCTGTTGTGCTTGTACCTTGCAGGGGTGGAAATGGACCACGACTTTACACTACCATCGACTACGTGTCTTCAAAAGTTTCAATTAGCCTCTATATTTCTTTAATCCAAAAACTTTAGCGGGGGATTAGCTAAAATTTGCAATGATACGCCCCAAGAACTCGTGCAGTATCAGAATCTTCAGAAAACGTCAACAAGCGCACCCGTCCACTTCTTCAACCCACTGGCTTGAGTAGGATGATTAAAATGACTCTGCAATAACACTCATCAATCAACTTGAA
Source organism: Helotiales sp. EF0021 (assembly GCA_000292665.1). Classification (NCBI taxonomy): domain Eukaryota; kingdom Fungi; phylum Ascomycota; class Leotiomycetes; order Helotiales; species Helotiales sp. EF0021. The sequence goes on along the minus strand of AIET01001066.1, from coordinate 151,252 downwards.
GTTTTAAACAGATCTCTGTGCGCCTCATAAAACCACCAGCTTAAGCAGGAAAAGTAGACATGCTATACAATGGCACTGATGAGCCAACACGTACGACATGCAATGACACTTGTCAAACCATCACACCCTCACGAATCAACTGTGACCAGTCGTCACACACAGTTTCTTCCAATCACCCATACAAGCAGTTGAGATTCTGCCCCTCAACGCCACCTTTTCCATCACATTCCCAAATTTTGCTTCTTCGGCGCTCCCCGTCCTCACCCGTCGTCCTGGTTTATCCACTATCAAATCTAGAACTTCCAAGCCGCGTTGCTTTCGGGCTGTCAGGGTAGCTTCAGCGAATCAAATTACAGGCTGGCACTCCCTGGAAGTCGCCTAAAAAATCTTGTGGCCCGTTGCCCCGTCCGCTATCATCCTTGACCATAAGAATCCCATCTTTCGCATCTTCTTCCCTCGATCAACAACCTCAAGTTGTCCACATGCGTTGATAGATCAATGCGATTCCATTCCGACTTATAACTATTCCAGTGAGCGACTTGAAGTCTTTGCGCTTACTGCTTTCGGGGACGAAGAAAGACTTCACGGACGAACGACTTTAGTGCGTGCTATTTCAAAGATACCCTATTTTTGCGACTTTTACAACACCATCACGACGGCGGACCAGGAGAGGGAGAGACTTCTTGTATATACTTCAGACGACGGAGGATCCGTCGCAGAGACCGCAATTGCCAAAGGGAAAGGAATAGAAAGAGCAATGGCGAGCAAAGATCACGGCACGGTGCAAACCACTATTGTGGGAGGAGAGAGCTATCGCAAGTCCAGCGATGGACTCGAGGGTAATGGAAATGAAAGCCCAAACTTCGAGATGACTGGGGACAGACATGCGACTGCGGACGAGGTTGATCCGGAGGTTTTGGAGCATGCGATCGGGGTGTTGGAGACGAAGAATAAGAAATGGTATGCTTATCTGACGACGAAGGATTTTTGGTTTGTGTTGGTACTTGGGTATGTCCTCTTTCGTCTTTTTGGTTGCGAACAAACCTATTTGAAAGGAGATGTAACGAAGTTTGCAATGCTGACACTCGAACAGACAAGTCCTAGCCCTCTGCATCACAGCAACAAACACTTTCTCTACCCTCCTAGTCAATAAGGGAACATCCATCCCCGCCTTCCAAACCCTCTTCAACTACATCGTCCTCACCGCGATTTATACCACATACACCATCTATCGGTACGGCTTGCGGAAGTACCTCAAGCTTCTCCTCAAAGACGGATGGAAATATGCCATACTCTCATTCTTGGATGTGGAAGGAAACTATTTCACCGTCTTGGCATACCGATACACGAACCTTCTTTCAGCGCAACTGCTCAACTTCTGGTCCATCATCTGCGTGGTGATAGTATCCTTCACACTCCTGAAAGTTCGATACAAATGGGCACAAATCGCAGGAATTCTCATATGCTGCGGAGGCATGGGTATCCTATTAGCATCCGACCACATTACCGGTTCCAACGGCGGTGATCCTCCCACCCAACTTAAAGGCGATCTCTTCGGTCTCGCAGGCGCCACCTTCTACGGACTCTCAAACGTGTTTGAGGAATGGTTCGTCTCCAAGCGTCCAGCATGGGAAGTCCTTGGTATGCTTGGATTTTTCGGTATCATCATCAACGGAATTACCGCCGCCATTTTCGATCGCTCCTCTTTCCACTCTGCGACCTGGGATGGTCAGGTTGGTGGTTATATTGTTGGTTATACCCTGGCTCTTGCAATCTTTTATTCTCTTGCACCGACCATTCTGAGAATGGCGAGTGCGGCGTTCTTCGATATCTCGTTACTTACAGGTAATTTCTGGGGTGTTATTATTGGGATCAAGGTTTTCGGGTATGCGATTTACTTCTTGTATCCGATTGCGTTTGTTCTTATTATTCTTGGGCTGGTCATCTATTTCCTGGCGGGATCTATGCTTGGGGATAGTAAGAAACCCTGGTTGGGTAGAAATCAGGAGGAAGGACATGCTGGTTTCGGTACTGCCAAACGCAAGGCTATTCACGAGGCTAGAAGGGAGGGTTTGGTTGGCGAGACGAGGGTTTAGGTGTGAGTTGACATCTACGAGCTGAGGTTCCTTGTGGGGAGGTAATGATACCAGTGTAGTGACCAGTGTCGTTGAGGATCAGAGAAATACACCTCCATTTTCGGGTTCCAGAGAACAGCCCTAAAACTACTTCAGCTTCTTCCAGGTGAATATGCGACCATGTCTGTGGCATCAAATAAAGCCTTCTTTTTGGCATCCTGGCACGATTGTCTGCCCACGACTGCGAAGTTTTGTCTGACATGGCATGAGGGCATGCCACTATCCAATCTCAGCTGTATCATCTGCGCCGCATTCTGGTACGCTGTGTATTTGGTCAGGACTTGGCTCCATCCTACGCCAAGGCATGACGTGAGCCCATACACCTCTGAAAAACATCTAAATAGAGTCACCAATGACGAATGGACAGATGGAACATTCGGCGCGGAGCGCCTTAACCCGTCCTCCGAGACGTGGAGAAGGACACAAGACCGACTCGACATGTCTTTCGAGGCTTGGAAAAAAGCACAGGAATATCCTGATGCAGGGCCACATCCCCAATTTCATTCTATTAATAATTTCTTTGCGCGAAGGAGACGGCCACAATGTCCCCGCTTATCTGACAACGGTTTGACGCCTTTGAGAATTGCCGCAGGGTCTGACAATCTCAAACTTGTTGAGATGCTTCTTACCGCAGGTGCAAAGGTCAATCCTCCTGTACCAGGACTAGGCTACACACCTATAAGGGCTACTATTGCGTATGGCCATATAGAGGTGGCCGAGAAGCTTTGCAAAAATGGCGTCAACTCACCACGATCGGACGAGGAAAGGCTTGGCCCTGTTGCAGATGACCTCCTATCTCTTTTGCACAGTTACGTTACGGAAATCTCTTCGCAAGAACATGCTATACGTCGGCACCATCGGTCGCCATCAACTCTGAGAAACAGCTTCCGTAGGTCTAAACTTGACAGGACCGAACTTCTCTGAACTCTAAATAATAGAGAGGCAAGCATGCGACAAGGAATAGAAGATAAGACGGACGCGAAGGAAAATATGAATCTAAACCAAATGCTGAAGCATAACGGTCGATGATTGTTAACTCAGGATTCTCAGAGTCTACGTTCAGTTGCTGTGGAAAGTCTTGTTGAGTATGTTGAAGTTTTCCAGAACGATATTAGTTTCAGGCATTAAGATCTTGAGAAATGCTCCGAGATATGTGAAATTGTCGCTTCTCGTCGGGGTATTTGGCCCTATACTTCTTGGGATATTCCTAACACTTATTGTCGAGAGACGGGGTACTTCTGGAATTCGGGAAGCTACTGTCGGTCTTGGAGAGACGGCAAACCCGGTCAAATACCCGTTCGACCCCAGTTCGAGAATCATTGCCACTCTGCCTGGTACTAGGAGCGAGACGATTTCAATGATTACTGCTGTGTTCTGGGAAGGAATAATCGTGATAGAGAGGGAGGCCAAGCCAGTGTCAATTGATGCGACGGAGGTTCCCCAAACCTCAGCAATTTCATCAGACTCAGTAACTTCAGATTCTGTTGCAGTCCCTTCCACAAACCAAAAAGATGATCCACCAGCAATGACAACATCATCGCCAATCACTTCCATTACTGCTTCCACCTGGGATAAGGCTGAGGGAATCGTGAGCGAGGAAAGCGAGGAAAGCGAGGAAAGTGGGGCGAAGGATACACTGATTTGAAATGAGCGCCATATATGGATAAAGAACTGTAGGGATGGTACATTTAGAGTAATGGATAAAACTCCGTCGAGGGATTAAAGGTGTCTGGAGAGACAAATTGCGAGACATAAAAGTTTGTGGCATCTCTTCTACCGAGAAGGAGTTGTTTTCGAATCTTACAAAATAGCGAATTATACCTCGCTCCATCTTGAAGTCTTTTCCGAATGTCTTGCTTCCATCTGTCATATGCCCCCAGTTCTCAACTTAGAACCCTGCCATTGTGTCCATTATTTCGTTCTCTTGCTCTTTCAAAGCTCAAATCAACCAAGTGATTTGGGACATTTGAAAGTCGTGATCTTCGTTACAAGCGCAATCCCCACATTGTTCTTTCGCCTTCTTCTCGGCTTCCAGGAGGATGAAGTTTTGAAAGTCCTCGCGTGCGAATTGGATTTGATGAAGGACGTCGAATATGGCGTGGGATAGGGGTGTTGAGTTCCATCCAAGATACCGTTTCTGAAAAGCCGAAGTCTTGTCCGATCCTATGGCCCACTGAGCGACTCGCTCCCATGCGCCTTCCCTTTCCGAAATAGCAATCTGGTCATCAATCACCGTCTTCAAGCTCTCGACTTCTTGAAGAATGTTCTCGTTCTCTACGAGCTTTTTCATCATCTTCTCCATATGTCTTTCTGTCCGTTGGCTTGTCTCATTGTATCTTTTCCCTAGTGTCGACACAACTCTGATTGGGTAGAACCATCGATCTTTTTTCATTCCCTTCTCCCTGAAATTAAGATTCAGTTCCATCTCTTTCTTCGTCCTGTCCAAGTCCGTCCCCAAACTGCAAAGTATCTCTTTTCTCATCAACAAAAGCTCCTCCAGGTAGTTTGGTATCGACGTACTCAACAACTCGCCAAGATTGTACTCCATCAAATGATCCTCCTCGGATACCCCGCGATCAATTTCCGCAAGCATACTTTCAGGGCTTAGATCAAGAACAGTAGCAGCATTCTTCGACTCAGTCCATAAAGTCGTAATAAGACTCATGTTACATCCTCCCTTATCACTTCCGCCATCCACACCTCCTTGTTCAACCTCCGAACTGATACCAATCATGCTCTCCCATGCTTCCTTCCTCTTCGCGCACTCTTGTTTGAGACGATAAGCGCCTATGCATCGAGCTAATACAACATTGGTGAAGTATTTTGGTATCCCAATTGCTTCTAGACTTACAACATCGCTTTCTAAGCAAGGATTACAGAATGCGACGTCGAAGCCTGATTCTGATACGAGGTAGATGGCCCAGGCGGTGAAGAAGTTGATGAGGAGAACGGTGAGTCTGTAGTGTTTGAAAAGTAGGGTGAGGATGGCCAGAGCGTGTGTGGGTTTCGTAGACCGTGCTGAGGAAGTAAATGGTGTATGTGATGGAGGGTTTCGAGGTTTGGGTGACGGTGGTGGGGTGGGCATCTTCTCCGTCGTGGCTGAGTGCAGGGTTTGAGAGCCGTTTCTCGGGGAATGCCCCTGGATTAAGCGAGAGGAGTTGATAGTGGGGTAAATTTGGAGATCCAATCTTGCAACTTTCGAGCGATTATCGACTTCGTGAGATCTATGTTTCCAATGTTTGTCGTTGAGGTTTGAGTGAGGAGAGATTTTTTTGGAAGTTGTGGTGTTTTATTCCAGCACTGAAACCACGATGTTGAACAAAGGATTTCGACATGAAAGCGGTCTCCAGCTTCCTAGACTCAACCACGACCGCCACTTGAAACAATGAACAACAACAAAGGTGGTATGTATATACTTCTAAGTGCGAAATTATTTGATTCATCTCCTTGGAGATTAGTATGGTTCTATGGTATTTGTAAATTTCATGCTCCTTCGAAGTCTTTGAACAGCTGCACAATCGGTTTCTCTCCCCCAATAACTGTCAATGGCGTATGGTACATGGTCGACGGCCCCGAGCCAGATCTACAATTTATGCTGTTATTGAGAACCAATATTCTAGACTTAAAATTTCACACTGCCATGTCTTCTTGATTTGACAGCAGAAGCCATGTGTCCAACGTGGTCATGCGTTCCCCCCCTCTGATATTACTTTCTAAGCAACGTCCGAAATCTAAGCAACAATCGATGCTGAAGCTTCCACCCAAACTACAGCCATCTCAGAATCTGCAATAGCTGCAGATCCTCGTTCTCCAGCTTGTTCTGCGTCAAGAATCTCAATTCTTCATGCAATTGACTCGGCCTCCAATGATAGCTTTCAAAGCCACCCCAAAAGTATAGTACCAAATGACCGTGACAAAAAGAGAGAAATTCAGAGAAAGGTAAGGGGCTTTTTCCATGGCTTTGATGACCAGAAGTAGCAGCTTCAAGAGGGCTATGATGAATTTGAGGATGAGGTTGTGCCGAAGTGGAAATAGAGACGTAGAACTTCAATGTTGGTCTTCGGCCTGGGGTCATTTTGTAAGCGGAACGTACGAGGAGTGGATGGTGAGAAAGTTGAGGATGTTTCAGTTGGGCTGGGCAAGTATGCATGCGGTGCATCTTCGTCGTCTATACCGTCTGCTATGTCTAAGCCGAGGTTCAGGCTTGGAGAGATGGTATATATAGGCATGATTGCGACTTTTCAAGTCAAAATTCTTTAGAAACAGTTTCGACTCTTTCAATCAATCGAGATTACTAGTAGATGTCCGAAGATTAGCAAGACGAGACAAAGATGATGGTTCTTTCCGCCCAATGTCTTAGGTGCTGCTAGATGTACACATGGGACAAAGAACTTCAAGAGTTGTTGATTTTCTTCCTCTTATTTTTGCCTGTTTTTGAGTAGAGATAAAGCCAGTATATCTTCAAAGACTGATATATACCACAGGTACTGTACATCACCTCCAAGTCTTAGAATAAATCAACAGGTACCAAGTCACATGAGCATGCATCAATTCCCACGGCTGGTTCCTCTCCCAACGCAGGAACACATCTTCTCGGATCGCTTGGTAAGTGGAGACTCGAGCTTGAATAGCATCTGTCTTAATCATATTTCAACAGCAATTTCATACTAGAAGATGGTCATCTCAAACGAGTTTCTTCACCATCACCATCTCGTTACCTGTCTTGGCAACAGAACCGATGATGTGAAACCTTCTCGCTGCGAGGTCATGTACTCAATAACGCTGTGAGACGATGGTTGGAAAATGGGACTCTACATGAGAGTCACGGCTTGTAAGATCACTTCGTAAGCACGTCGCAGTAGATTGACTTTGATCTGTCGAACTCAGCCTGAACTGACGTGAGGTTGTAGATCTCGGATGAAGAATCTTCTTTGCATCATTACTGGACTTCGGCCCGAAACCAATCTAACCCGATCGAGCTCATTGACTCATACCATCCCGTCGCACCTTAGAGTGCCTGCTCCGCCTCCTGAACTTGGCTCTGACCATAAAAGCACGACTTCTCCCTCCTTTTTCTCAGGCCAACAGCGTGGCTTGCGAAAGCACAACTCTTCCTTCACTTGCATCAATTGCATCGACATACGGGTCACTGGGCCCGTAAAACAACATATCAGGATGCCAGCCGCCGGATGTTCTAGTGCAGCTGCCGCTCGTCAATGCGAGATCATCTTCTACTGCCCAAGTCAACCTGCAAAGTACAAGCCTCCATGGGCAGGATCTCGACTTCTCTGATTTCTGTTGCCAAGATTATTCTTCGTACGGGCTGAATCAGGTGGCTTTGCTTGGATTGACGAGTTCCGAGCCATTCCTAGATTCAGCTCTTGCCTACGCTCCGATTTATACACCTCCTCAAAACTTTCTTCCTTTCGATCAATCGTTGGACTACGTGGAGAATACGTCACAAATTGCCAACGATTGGTCTTTGTGGGGCTATGGGCCTAATGATACTATGTACGACGACAGGATGCCGCCAGGATCGAGAATTGCTTCTCGTATCAACGATACTACCACGCCTTCCCATGTGTTCTTGAACAACCCAGCACCAGCGCCGTTATATGCCCCGCCTCTCTCGCCTAAGCCCCAATCGGGAACATCATCTACATCGAACGACACTCCCGAGAGTCGTTCACTCGAACGAGACCTTTTTGGCTTCGATACACCTCACCCCTCACCTCCCAAGGCAGCAAGATCGTCGAAGTCACCATCCAACCTCTCGTCTCCTCCATCAGACAACAATCGAGTCAAGAAACGCACTCTCAACACTCTGGCCGCACGTCGCTATCGTCAGAAACGTGTTGACCAGATGAGCGAATTGGAGTCTGCAATGAAGGAGACTGAGGCTGAGCGAGATGAGCTGAAGCTTAAGAACGCGAGGTTGGAGGCTGAAGTGGAGGTCTTGAGAAGACTGGTTGGTTCTGGGAATGCATCATCATCGGAGAAGAATTAGCTTGGGTTCGAGAATGAGAATTGGTGATTGAAGGGGGTTAAAGAGCTTTGGTCGGACGATGTCGGTTGCAATGACCATTGGATTATCATATCGGCAAAATTGGGTTTCCTTCATCTAGCCCTGGGGACGATGGAAAAGGAGATGAGCATGTTCTTACTTTCTTAGAGTTTTAAGTCGGGTTTGCAGAGGAGTCTGGAGTTTTGTTTGAGTGAATTATCTAGTCTGCGTTTTACCTATCTATATACTTCCTTCATTCACGTATGCCCCAAAGATCTCGTCCCCATCACTCTTTCTCACCATGAGTCGAGCATATGATCTCCGGAACAACTTGTCCTCGAAAAGTGACCCTTTGTATTAGACATCATGAGTCGAAATGATAAATCTCAGTATCACAGCATAGCAGATCATCCAGTCCGATACGGTACCCAAGGTATCTCGTGATCGAGGATCGAAAATCATCTCGTGCCGCTTACCGAGATAGCATGCATCTCATCTGCATGTCAGCGACCCCAAGTGGGGTCGCTCGGAGTGAGCCAGCATGAGTCATTCTCACTCATTCTTGGCACTGCCCCGCACCCCTGAATAGTTAACCGAAGCGAGCCAGAAAGGGGAGGGTTGGTGTCCCAGTTCACCATGGCGGGGGTGTTCTCGATACAATTTGACAATGTTTTCGATTGGGTTTCTCACAATGAAACTGATTGTGGCCTATGGGTATGAGTCACAATGAAGCACCAGCCTTCCATCCCTGCATTTTCTTTCTGTTTACCCCGCCATCCCAAGACTCTTTTTATACCTTAATGTCGTATCATCTCTGGTTCTGCAGCTTCCAGAGCATTTTCCCCACACCATTGATGTGGCAGCTCTGCTTGCTTTTCGATGATTCTGTCTAGCACGAGCTCTTTCTGCGCGACAATTAGCTACTTCTAAGGCAGAAGACAAAGCGGCAGTGATTGACAGAGGGTTATGGGGGATACCGATGCCGCGAGCAAGTGGCAATAGGACTTTCTCAATTCTGATCTCTTCACTCTTCTCGAAGTCAATAGGCTACGTTACTTTCTAGTCACTCGTGTCCTCTGTTTGAAAAAGGTGCTCAGGTGTCTATTTCGTGCTATGCTTTAGTATTATCTTACAGTACTATAATTAGCATTATTGCCAACACGTAGAATCATTGAAGAGCCTAAATAAGCTTGTAAGCTTTACTCAATACCTCATCCATGTCTTCTATGTCCTCGATGTCCTTCAGGTCCGCGATTATCGAGGGAGGTTGCAGGGAAGTTGAACGCATCAGCGGTTAGATTCTGGCATCCAGCCTGGATTGGCAGGAATTGTATCAGTCTCCGGATCGAACTTGAATTCGTAGTCGATGTTTGTCAATGTGACAATGCCAACTTCTTGCTCGCCCTCGTTGCCGGTTGTGTTATCTGCCTGTCGCTTATTGTTGACTCGACTGCCACAATCGATGTACCTTGCAGCCTTTTCGAGCTTGGCGAACTCCTTGTTCTCCTTGTTCAGCCACTCCAAAGCACCTTCGGCAATTAAGATGTCTGGTCTAGTGATTTCACCAGTCTCTGGGTCTGTAAAGGTGAATAGTCGGACATAGAAATCTGCATCCGTCCGTGAGACTCGGGCAAATGTTCTAGTCTTCTTCTTGGCAATGGGCTTCGCGGCTTTTCGGCAAGCTTCATCGTCATAACTAGTGTCCACTCCCGCTTCTCTGGCAAAGTCCACAGCAGCAGAGCAAATGTCTTTTGTAACTTGCAACATTCCTGCTTCGAATTCCTTCTCGGCTTTCCAAGTTCTCAAACAGGCCATGGTAGCCCTGAGAAGCAGTGCAGGACCAGCGCCGGTCTGTAAGTCAGCACACAAGCCACTACGGCTTCTGGTGAGCTTCTGGTCAGAAATCCCAAGCCAATGACAGATCTCATCTTCCTCTTTGATGAAGATTCTCATCATCCACTCTTGGTGATCCTGGACCTTCTCGTAAATCGCATGCGCTTTGCTAGTCCACATATGTGGCTGGATGCACGCAAACTGAGGATTCGTCCATCTCTTGTTAGTAAAGCCCACGGCGTTAAGGCGCATGTATGGGTGTGTTTCTTCTGGGAGATCCGCGAGGTGATCTAAAGGGCCAACAGGGATGCGGAGTGGAGAGTCTTCAGACACAGAGTAGTCTCCACCGCCTTCAGCACCATGTCTGCCTAGAGCGCTAAAGTACAGTAATTCTAGAGGCTCCAACGTTGTCGTGAGATGATACAGATCAATGTTGAATCTGCCACCAAAGCGATTTCTAGCATTGTGGCTCAGAGACATCAGGCAGGACATCATCGTAGCTTCGTCTCCGGGATCTGTGTGACCACCAGAGAACTTCTTGATAGCCTTGGCAATATCGGCTTCGTGTGGAGTGTAATTGAGTTGCAGGTTGCTGAAATAACGTTTCTCGTACGGGCCAGGAGTTGATGATGCAGCACTCAACCATCTCTCTTCTCGTCCCCCCTTCACCATGCTCGGCATGGCTAACTGTAGTCCTTCTTCGCATATTGCGAGAAGTTCTGTGTGTTGTCTTGGAACTCCCAATCATCCGCACTAAGCGCAAGGGCACCAAGTTGGAGAGTGCAAGGGCCGTAGCTAGGTTGATGGATCTGCCCAAAATTGTAAACGTTGCCTTTCTCCTTGAAGTGGCCTGGAGTTGCCTTTCCTGGTATCTTGCAGTGACTTAAAGTTCATGTGCTCTTAGCATGGCCCTACTTTAATTACGTATGTATAACGCAGGTCTTATTGGCCTGCTCTACCCATGTATGCTCTTTACACGCACTGCCATCGGTTGCTCGACTCGAGCCTTTTACAGTAATATATACAACTATATAGCAAAACCTTTTTCCAGGGGAAGAGATAGGCTTATATGAACAGATGAAATTGGCCCTTACTATAGACTACAATTGTTAGATGTGGATTGCAAGGTTTGACTTCTAAGCCGTGGGTTGCATTGCGGAGTCGCAATCAGTTTTGGTTTGTAGTGACTGACGAGGAAAGTTCTGTATTAAAACAAATATATTATTTTAGCTTAGTAATACGCTACACCATATTTCGGAGTTCCAAACATTGAAATGTACAACTATGGTTCTGGCAAAGTTCTTGGTGGTACGCAACCAAGGTCAGACTGCTGAACTTCCCCGCTATATAGTCCCCAGCTTCTATGATGGCATGTCTTCTCACCACATTCATGTAGTTCTCTATTACAGGCTGTGAACTTGGTCATTCAAAGGTGGTCTGCCAAGTCCATGGCCGCACTGTTTTAGCGCTTGCTGCCAGACTTCGTCGCTTATGTTCGATATTTTCTCGAGCAAAGACTGCATGGACGTTTCACTTCCTGCAGAAATCAATAATGATCACATCGAGCATTAAATTTATGAAGTAGTATTAAGAAGCAGAAACGGCGCGCAGCTATAACCTTCTCCCACTCCCAGTGATGGAACCCAAGTGTTGATTGAGCAGTCGCTGTTCAAATGACCACACGAGCATCACTGCGATTCTGACAGGCGTGTAAGCATTGCCTTTAATATTTTGATATACCAGTATGTTCAGTAGCACATGGCAGTGATGCGCTGAAATTTTACATGATGTTGAGCCGACCGGACCATGAGCTGGGCATGGCATCGCTCCTTCCTCATTCAACTAATAATTATTCCACTACTTGTGAGGTCAGCCGATATCCTCCAGGTATCCCTTTGCTTCTCTGTGACTTTTCTCGTATCGATATCACCCCAGGCTCTTCTCGCAGATGCTATTCTAGAAACGCCAACGACAGCATTAATTTCTCAAATCCAAATCCACCGTCAAGAGTTGTTGCTTCATCCTTCTACCCTTGCAGGTTGACGAGCCAAAATCATATTTCTCCATTCTTTTCTGCAGACCCTTGATTTCACCTCTATTGAAACTCTAGGGAGATGAGATTCAATACCGCCTCAGTTGTGCTGCTACTCCTCACCAACACAGAAATTTCATTTGAAAGAAGTATCCCCAATAACAAACAGCAACATGACACACTTGATACTTTTAGTGAAGGTAAATGTAAACATCAATGCCATCTCCAAAATATGGCAGGGCTGATCCAGTACATAGCAAGTGATCCCAACGGCATTGAAACCCATGGCAAACAGGAACTCTTCGGGCATCTTTCTCAGGGACCAGGGCCAATCGAAAACGAGGGGTCAGGAGACAAACTCAGAGAAGAAATTGGCACAGAGGGTGAAGAGGTGGACCATAGAGAGGCCAAGATCACGTTGAACCTACCAGCTAGGGAAACAACAAATACTGGAGAAACAGTTGTCAGTGTACAGAGTGTTCGTGACGGAGGTGGTGAAACGCAAAGCCTTCGACCGGAGTCCTGTCAACCTACAGCAGCAGTCGAACGGCCCGCAGCTCATGCCGTCGTTGCTCCCATACCGGAAGGACTTGGCAAGAATGAAAGGATACTCTGGGACGCGTTAATCAGCGATCCGCTTTCAATAGGTCCGACCGATCAGTTGATCTTGTGGGCTGGGGAGGAGGCCTATATGTATTTGGAAGATTTCAAGACCGCTTTGGCCACAAATGTGAACCCCGACACTGGCATAAAGGCCGTGCATAGTATGGACGAGGACAATTGGATGTGACATTTCTTCAGATATAGGAGAGCCCAGAGCAATAAACACCAAATATGGATGGAAAACAACATTTTCTCGATCAAGTACGCGGAAGTCCTCGCAAACCATGATCAACCGGTCCATATCTTGTACTCCAAGGCAGACGGCAACCACCTCCCAAACAATAGCCTTTTGACTTTGGATGAGATTTCCATTGTTACAGCTCGTGGCTCTCGAGTTCCCTTAATTTATCGTTGGGATTTTGATTCCTACACAGAAAACCTTCCTTCCGGAATTCTCAATGTAATCTGGAGGAATGGCGACCCTCAATTGTCCACCTCAATGACCAATTTGACTAGCGATCCCCAGGGCCATGAGGATCAAGTTGCACAATCAGATTCCGGCTTCGATATAGATGATGATGATGATGAGGAGGAGGAGGAGGAGGAGGATGATGAACTCGCCGACGATAGCCTCTATCCTGGCTGTGACCTCGGCCGCGACTTCTGACTGCGGGGTGCAGCTGGTCTTAAGTATACTTCCGAGTCGTGGGCGATCTTGGCAATGCAATAGAAACGATAGTCCAGGGGAACTTTTGGTAGGGTACTGACGAAGCATTACTTGTGGCCGATCAATTTGGGGCGCAACGTTACTTTGTAGAGATTTGCACCTCGGTAAATAAAGGGGGGCGAACGAAATCGTTATTACACTGTGTGCATACTTCAACCTCCTTGGTTGAACATCAAGTTCGTCCCTTGTGAGCCCTTCAGAGTACCTGTCACACACAAGATTCCTTCCTTCACATCCATGTTGGATACTCGACTAAAGGTCAACTGCTATTGGTTCTTGAGGCTCTGGATCAGGCAGAGAGGGGTTTTTGTGGATGCATGACCCAGGCATGCGAGGATTATTGCAAAGAAGACGTAAGCCACCAATTCCTACCCATATTTCTACCTCTTGTTTGAGAATTTGCAGGGTTGTGGGTTGTGTAAGGAGCTGCAACAGGATTACCAGCGAACGTAACTCTTTAGACAACCGCCAACCCGAGAGTTGGTACCTTATTTTCCCAAATTCATTCAGATTTGGAGGCCATATCTCTTGGAGCATTCGCAGCTGTGCAAATGGTGGATTTTGGAAGCATGATTGCTTTCACCTTGGCTAGATATCGAAAGCACCCGACCTTTGATAGAAGAGCCAAGCAAAAGGTTATGCACATGCCTACCTTTGCAGCAAACGAGCACAGAAATAGATGAACCCAGGCAGAAGGATCCGGCAAAAATTCCGGTGTTATCAATAAGTAGTTTTCATTACTCGATGAATGTGCAACTTCTATACACGAGCGGATGTGATATGTACAGACTGTTGAGGAGTCAGAACTTACGAATTCAACAGTCTATCTCCCTAAATGTCTGGATTCTGTCATACTCATGCAACTGTTGATCATTTTGAAGCTTGCGAATTGAATGCCAGGACTCATCAATCTGACGACTGCTGTGATTTGATGGCAAGTGTCTTCTGAGATCTCAATTTAGGCCCTTATGAGCATGTCATGAGCAAATCCAAATACTCTCAAAGTTTGCCTGCAATCAGATATACAGGACTACACTCAGATTGAAGTATACAGTGTTAACACCCTCTCACTTACACAACCCCAAGTCGCTTACAACCCAACTTTCAACAGCGTGAGATGTGAGATCCCTCAAGATGTCCCTTCACGGCAGTAGTTGTCGACTACGACACAATGAGTGTTGAAGAGCTACAGGTAGCCTGTCGAGAATACAGGTCTACAAGGATGTCGGATGCTGGAAGCAAGAAAGATATGATCCACCGTCTCTGAAATGCAGAAATCTTGCGAAGGAAAGAAAAATCAAAGAACTGGATAAGCGACAAGCGGAAGCGGTTGTCAACGCTAAAAAGGCTGGTACTATAATTGACCAAGCAGAATTCTGGAAGAAGTTGAATAGGATAATGATGCCGTAGTTTGATCAGGTGCGTGGTTTCACCAAGGCGATAACGGATGCTGAGGGCTAAAGTGGGGAAATGAGGCGTTGAATACCTTTTCGTGTTCGAGGACAAGGAGACAGGATGCTAGGAACAACCTTAAGGAGTGATAGACTGAAACGGATACTGTACAATCATGCTGCTTCAGAAAGTTCAGCCTTGAGTCTCTCTCGCTCCTCCCGCCTTAGCCTCAGCTGCTCCACCAACTTGCTCAATTCCTCATTATCACTCTTAGTCATAACATCCGCGAGCACGACCTCTGGTTCCCAGACTGGAAAATCTTCCGAACCATATGATCTTCGTCTCTTACTGAATTGCTCCCCCATGTACTCCTTCCGCCTTTTGTTATCATCTAGTAAAGGGAGATCCTCCTCCGCAAAACGAAACACAAGTGGATCATCCGGATTCAAATCATACTCCGCAAAATGACCTTCAGTCGAAACTATGATCTCCTTCAGATGTCGAAAAGCGCATTGAAAATTGCTTCTGAACAGTTGTGGATTAGTATCCTCATACCATAACCAACACATATCGCAAGTTCCCTCGCCCTGGCGGTCTTCCAGAAATGGCCAACCCTTCCAGAAGATGGAATCGACAGCAACATGTTTGATTTTTTCTGTGATGTCCCAGTCCAGGGGGAGGTCTCCTTCTACGGGGCCCAGTGACCGAGGATCACTGATACCTGCGTTGGTCGTTATCAGCAAGGTATCTCGGTCGTAGGAGAACCATTGTCGATGATTGACATTGTGAAGCAAGCAAATAAGATTGTAGCCGTGACGCATCAGTTCTGCTCGCGCCTCCTGACAGACGTCGAAGAAGCTCATCTCTGATTCTGCGCCATCAAGGAAACGCCTACAGGGGTAAGTATACTTTTCGGAAGCTCATCGGAAAGAGTCTCAGGATGGACAGGATGTTCTGGAGTGGCACTCACCATTCACCTTCATTGATATCGTCCCCGTTATACTCATCGTACCGATACTTCCCACCATACTTGTCCCATACTATCGGCACAATCCGCGGCGGCGGTAGGGTAAATTCCCAGATCTTGACTCGAACATCTACTGGTAAAAATGGAAAGAGCTGAAACCCCGTCGCGGTCTCCTTAGACAACGACAATTGGTCACGCCGCAAGACGGCTGGAGGTGGTGGAGGTGGTTTATTTAGCTGTTGTGGTACATCCTCGACTGTGTGTGACATTGGCGTAGTTGTTTGCTCGTTGTCATCGTGGTCATCCATAGCCGACGCAGGTCTCGAAGGAGGAAGTTCGTTCATATCGAGTCCGACAGGTAGATCTCTAGATGAGTCTTCGACGTTGTTCGAGTCACGTAGGGACATCTTAGCCAAGTCCTTTGAAAGGCTTGCTTCGGATGGTGACATTTTGACTTCCATGCCGTTTGAAGTGATGCTTGTCGATAGTTTGCAGAAAGTTCTCCGCTTGGTGAGAATATTTTAAGGTTTTGTATAGGTGAGAAAGAATATGCATGCTCGAAGTATTTATGACTGGGAGAGTGAGTCAGTCCCCTTTCTAATTCTGTTTAGCTGCGGGTAGGTAGTGTACCATACTTCCACTTCCACTGCCCTCAGCCAAGAGATAAGAACACCAAAATGTCTGGAAAGCTTCCAATATTACGATCTGACTGAATGCAGGCGGCATCTTTCGAGTGACTTAAAAACGAATGTCTGTCCCTCCATTAGCAGTTTTAACCACGACATCTTGGGCAGCCTTGACTGACACCTACCTTTTGAATGAGGGCGGATGGCGGGGAGGGGGACCTTGACAATCCGAAGCCTACAGAGGCATAGAGCTGGAGGTTTTGGTTTTCGACACAAGCTCAGTATTTCATAACGCTTCCACCGCCTATGTACATCGGACAACTTCCTTATGACGGCCCGCTTCAATGATCCGCAATCGCCCTATTCCTATTTTCACATTCCCATATTCAATACAATGAATTTCCAAAAAAGCGCTCCCCCTAATAAAATACAAACATCCACCTTTTCCCGCACTATTTTGTTACAGCTCAACCTCGGTCGCAGTCCTCGTATCCTTAATCTTCTTTCCCTCCAATCCCCTCGGCGTCTTCAACCCAAAGAAAACAATCATCGAACACCCAAGAACCCCCATTCCTCCACACGTATAAGCCACTTCTCTTCCTGCCCACCAATAAATACTCGTGAACAGGATCGGTCCGATACCTCGTCCAAGCTGTCCCCAAGACCTTAAATTCCCGAGTTTTCCTCCTCGCTCATCTTCTCCCGCTTCGAAAGAGGATAATGCGTTCAGACCAGTAACCACTGTTGCAGTCGTAACTGCTAGCAGCGTCGTAGCTACGTAGAGCCCGGTCACAGTATTGATCTTGGCGAGAAGGAAAAGAGCTAGGAGACAAGATACAACGCCGATGCGGACAGATAGAAGAGGAGGAAGACGACGAGTCAATCCTCCCTGTAGTATCGAAGCAACCAGACCCATGAACCCGAGCAATCGTCCGTTGAGAGCAGAGTTGTAGCCGAAAAGATCGTAGGTCATGAATGGGAGGGAAAATTCCATGCCCGAGAAGAAGAGGATGAATGTTAGATGCGTAAGATTCAACAGGAAATGGCTATTTGTTCTCTCGTACTTCTTTCCTGGCTGTGTTGTCGAGGAAGACACTATTTTCGCCTGAGTTTTGGATCTGGTAGTGGGTTTCGTGACTCCGTTCGTAGCTGCTGGTACTCCGTTGAGCTTGGCTTCTGCGACCTTGCTGGGCAGCGTTTCCGGTAGACAGAAGTACAGGTAGAGCGTCTCCGTAACAATCAAAAACAAGGAAAATCCCGCAGCGGTCGCAAACGGATTTGCCTTGACACTACTAATTGTGGATAGCCAAGCCCCCAACGCTGGTCCAAATGTAAAGCTTATGGAGAAACATATACCGACCAATGCCATTGTCGCGCCTCGTTGTTTCTCATCGGAGATATCTGTCGCGATAGCGATTGCGAGCTGGACATTCCCTTCTGACAATCCACCCACGACACGCGAGAGAAGGAAGGTCCGGAAATCGGTAGCCATGACCCATAGGAGGACAGAAAGGATATTGCCAGTCATGGAGAAGAGGAGGGCTGTTCGACGGCCGTAGCGATCGGAGAGGGTGCCGATTATGGGAGAAGCGAATGCTTGGAGGAGGGAGAACATGCTACCCAGAGCTCCGCCGAGAAGGACGATATCATATCTCGAGTCGATCGGTCGTGCAAAGGAAGCTTTGTAGGCATTGAGGTATGTGAGGATGTGTGCGAGGACGGAGGGGGATTTCGTGGAGGAGCTGAATTGAGTCGGTGCTTCGAGACTGAATATCTCATTAGCAGATACATTTGGCACTGGTAGGGGTTACGCACTCTCTGTAATATGCTAGCAGAGATGGGAAAAGAGGTAATATGAATGTGAAGCTGATCTGCGAATCATCAGTCATTGACCATAGAAGGGAGCTGGAAACAGCATACCAAATCTAACAGCAGAGATATAAACACAACCTTCAGTACCCTCTTCCTCGTCGCTGGGTCCACAGGGGCTGCCATCTTTGTTCTTTTCCTTCTTTCTCTTGATGTTTCGTGGTAGTCGCACTCGTTGTTCGTGGTCGATTGGGTGTTCGTCCCGACTTCAAACTCCCAAATCGCCAACGGTGTTCTTCTCTCTGCCCAACTTCTCTCTGCCCAACTTCTCAATAGCCCTCTTCACCTTACGCACTCAACTTATGCGCCGTAGACAGTCGACTTACGAATTGAAATAGAAGTAATATACAGAAAAAGACCGTAAGGAAACGTGTCAACAGAAGATCGTCGATTAAATGTCCAGATGCCTTTTCTCCACGTCGAAACGCCTCGCCTCGGACCACGGTCGCGTCAAAATCGTCACTGCAGATCAGCCCCGCAAGAACAATAGCCCGGGAGTGCCGGATGCGGAATAAAGCGAGACCCCTTTCCGAGCAGGGCTTAGGGGATGAGGAGCTTATGTTTGTATGGGAGGTGATTGGATGAATGACATTCCTCGGTATGCAGAGTTCGGATGTGATGATGATCCGGGAATTGGCATGGTACTGAAGGAGGGGGGTTGCTTTTTGGTGGAATAAAGATATTCTTGGTTCAGATCTCGACATTTGAGGAGAAAACAGTGTGAGGATTTATGAGGTGGAGTACTGGTGTTAAAGGAGAAAAAGAATATGTTCTATGAGAATTTCACATGAGGCGGATGTCAGCTTAGGATTGGGATCATCTTGGTCGAATCCTGAATGGCAAGAGTCCTGGTACGACGCATATTGAAGGAGCAGGGCTGAGCTTGAAGTTGGAAGAACAACTCGGCAGCATTTCATTCGTAGATTTTGAAAGAAGGGCTTTGGGCATCAATAATAATATATGCTCGCAGCTCATCTCAAGCTTCATCCGAATTTCTCGGCTCCGAGGCCTAGCCACGTCCGAACCACGACAAGCTTCTCGGATATGTACGAAGCCATTACTGGTACCCCTTGCTATAACCTAAAATGTACAGCTGTAAAAGAAAAGCAAGCTGCCGTTCTACTGCCTTGATTTTGACATAGTGTCCGTTCGTCGTCCTCCTCATCCTCAAGCCGGTGTCAAGGAAACATGCACTCCTCCTCGAACAGCTGAAGTAAGAGTCAATAATTCCAACAATGGAGTATCCTCTCCAGCCGGTTTTATGCCCTTGAAAGCTTGAAGAATTCTGATGATGGTATATGAACTACAATCTCGTCAGTAACAATCACCTCCGGGGAAAGCGGCAAAAACTCACGCTTCAGTCAAAGCAAACTGCTGTCCAATACAGATCCTCGGCCCGCCATTGAACGGAAGATACTGCCAACCAGGTCTGAAGCTCTCCCACCTCTCAGGCTTGAACTCCAATGCATCTTCTCCGTAGAGATCTTCTCGTCTCTGCATTGTATATATCTGATAGTTGCAGACCTGACCCTTCTTGATGAAGATGGGAGATCTTTCATCGGGGCCTCCACCTACGGGGAGTGTTGTATCACGGACTGCGACTCGGCCGTTGCCTGGTACGATGGGACGGAGTCTCAGAACTGCTATTCGTCAGTGTCCATTTCTCATCAAGGCAAGAACTTAGCTTACCTTCATTCAGAGTATACTGCAAGTACTTGAGAGATTTGATTTGCTCAAAAGTTGGCCTTCCTGAACAAAGTTGCATGATCTCTGCTCTCAGCTTTTCAAAGATATCTGGACGACGTGCTAGGATGTAGAAAGTATAGCTCAATAGACTAGCAGTCGTATCTCGTCCCGCCAGCAGGATGTTCAGTAGCTCATCTTGAATCTTTTTCGCGCCAACTCCCGACTTTGCCACTTCTTCCAAGAACACGTATTTCTGTCCTTCTTCTCCTTTCTTTTCCGCATGGAATTTCGAATCCCTCAGCTCAACAGCTTTCTTCACATAATCTCCAACATATTCGTGGATGAAGTTGATGGAGTTTTTGTATCTCTTGTTAGGAAACATAGTAATCAGCTTGCCAACTCTTGATTCCAAGCCAATCATTTCTGTCGCGTAACCAAAAGCGTCTGAGAATTTCTCTCCTCGCTTGCTAGCTTCGTCGTCAAGCAAGACACCAGTGCTTTGACCGAACAAGAACTCGGTAGCTGAGTCCATGGTGAGCATGAAGAATAGAGGTTGAAGATCGATAGGGGAGCCATCGCGAGGCATCCTGGCGATGATGTTGGTAACATGCTTCTCGAATGTATCAACATCACCAACCTGGCTTCTCACAAAGTTCGGACGGAGGAGAGATCTCGAAGTATCCCAATCTGCTCCATCGCTGGTGAAAATGCCGTGCCCGAAAGTCGGACCAAAGGCAACTTTTCGACGTGGTGGAAGCGCGAAATCCTTGAATTGTGTGGCAAGAATCGCTTTGATATTTTCTGGCTCAGCAGTATTGATCTGTCGCTCTCCAAGAATGAGTTGCGAGAATGTGTAGGTATTTTGGCGGGCATATCTCTCCACGATCTTGTCCAAGAAACCTCCATTCCTGGATAGTTTGAGGTTCTCGAAGAAGAGGTCGAAGCCGAATATGGGATCTTTGTGAGGATAATTCTTGTACGGTTTGCATCCTTTCTCCCGAATGATCCTGCTGCGTCGTTGGAATGCTACTGCGTATAAAGCTAGGCGGTAGAGGATGAACGTTCCTCCAAGGAAGGAGAGCACCAAGGTGCGTGTGGACAAAGACTCCAGAGAGGCCATCTTGGATATGATGAAGGAGGAGAGGATGGACCTGAGTATATTATGTACTGCTTGCCCCGTCCCAACTCAGGGATCACTGTCAACCAGTCAAAGACAGTAGCTCGCACTGTGATCAATCAAGACCATAAGAATTTAGCATGGAAACAAGCATTGAACTTGGTGCAGGGAAAGCGCTGCTCTTCGAGAAAACGTTACGCCCACTACAGTAACGCGCAACTTGGTCAGCGGAACCCGCAGGGACCCACGAAGCTAGAAAGAGATGTCCACAATGACATCCAGTACCGTTGCGAAATCACCGTGTGCTTGCTCGGCCTCGGCGTAGGCCTTCTCACTGCCGAACTCGCCAAAAGTTGCAATGACTGGCAGATATGAGGGCGCTCATCTGCGATTTGACGACGCAGAGTGAAAAAGCTCCAATTTTGTAATATGCATCACGCAAAAATGTGCAGAGTTTCGGCAGCTGATGTCGATCAAGGCGGATGGAAAGTTTTCGCGATGGGCGATCTACCAAATAGCTTGACTCATCTCGATGCTGTCGGCTGTTACCCGTAAGGTGCCTCGGCCTCGCTGTTTTGTGCTGAATTGAGGAAGCTTGGGTACGGATATTCGCCATTTGTTGACTCTGCAAGTGTCAAAGTTGCGTTAAAAACTTGAGGCCTGTCCACTTCCAACTCCTGATCGTCATGAACCTCGCCGGCGCACTTTTCCCCACTTTGGATACTGTATTGGCTGATGGTCTCCGAGATATGGAAACCGCGACGGCCATTGCCAGTATGAGGTCGTCTAGAGCCTGGGAAGAGTACTTGCTCTCATTTCAAGACGGGTTCATAGCCCATGGGCGGCCGACAGTAAGCAATTGGCATCCCAGCTGGAGCTTCATACTTGTGTCGTAAAGCTACTCAGGCGTCGGCCAATGGTAGATCGAAGACAGGTTTTGGTCCATCCGTATGGCTACAACATCGTATCTGCGAAGCGCAACGAGATCCAGACCGTTGTTCTCCTCCTCATGCCTTCACAGTATGTGTCGTTGATTCGTTCCGTCGCACTCCAGTCATCAAGCATATGCTATCCCCATCGCAGACAATCTGCTCATTGGATCCGGGGAACCGTATGTTCGAGAGCAAGGCGCAGGAAATCTGCGAGCACCTTCGCGATGTGCGCCGTATCGTGATCCATGTCGTTGGCAGCCTGTTCATAAATCTCACATCGCACAGTGAGTCCCAGATGGAAGAGCTGCTCGCCGTGGATTATCATATGAAGGGCGCGATGGACTGGACAGGTGCGTCGGAGCAGGTGTGCCGGAGAGTGGCTTTCTTATATCTCTGGCTTTTGTGTGTGGTGTAGTCCTTGGATATGCAAGACTGCGGCGAGATTCGCGATGTCTCAATTCTCCCAAATACGGCAAGTTCGTTGTGATTGGATGCTGAAGTGAGCCAACCAAATCAACCCCATCCAAAAGCTTTTCGGTATATAAAAAAATGATACTCGTTGGGGATTTGGGATAGACAGTCAGTTTCTTTTTTATTTTCTTGATTCTAGAGTTTTGCTTCCCCCTTACCAATCTTGAATTTGCTATCATATCTATACACAATCCGGCATGTAAACCACTCTCCGCAATCCATGTTTATGCTGTTTTAACCCCTCTTATCCGGAAGAGACACGTTCTACTTGCTCATTCTACTACTTATCGTTTGGTGGTGTTAAGACGAACCCCTCAAAGAAGCTCAGCAGACCCTGGTGGTCATCAAGTGACGTGACTACCGACACATCTATATGAATGTCAGCTTGAGATACACCGTGTACAAGGAAGCAAATTGATACAGACATTGATCAGGTCGCACGACTACGACAGCACCTTCACTGGAACCAATCCCATATTTTTCATACGCGTAGCCATGACCCGAGTTGTAGCTTTCATCATCAACAAATGTCTTAGTCAGATCTATCCGCAAGTCAGTATTGGTACTTGCAAGGAATGAAAGATACATACCCCTCATCTTCCACTTCCCATTCGTTGGCCAGAAGTATTCTGGAATCTGCTCCTGCTCCAACTTCACCCGCTCTCCACGAAATACAATTATTGGCTCGATGAAGCTATCAATGTCCTTTCCCGGTAACGTGAATTGTCGAACGGGTCCCTCATCCGAATCCAGAAACTCTGCCAACTTCTTCAACCTTCCCATCACCTTCTCATCACCAATACTACCCGCAAACACAACAATCCTCCACCTCCCATCCGCCGGCAACGCTCTTACAAGTTGCATAGCTCTCGCATCACAGAACCGCACGACCTGCGCACTCGGAAGCCTCATTCCCACCACCAGCTCTTTCGCCAAATCTTGCTTACTTCCCTTAGCATTCGTAATACAAGAATCATCATACCGGACCGACAACCCAGCCATATATTTCCCGGCCTTAATAAACTGCTCCCTCATATCCGAATCTTTATCCGAGATGATTTTCGTCCAAGAACGATCAAACGCAATCAGATCAGCAGCCACGCGTTCCCGTTCAATATTATACGTTTTCAACAACTCCGGTCCTGCTCGTCCTTGAAGCACAGCCCCAAGTTTCCACCCGATATTATATCCATCTGCAAGACTGACATTCATGCCCTGTCCTGCTTTTGGAGAATGAGTATGGCATGCATCACCTGTTAAGAAGACTCGGTTGTCTTTCGCGAAATGGTCAGCGAGCCTCTGTCCGATGGCGTACGCCGACCACCAGAATGTTTCTGCGATTTCCATCTTGAAAGGATGGAAGATAGCCTGCGCAGCGTGGTGCAGGTCAGTGAGGGTGACATCTTTGGCGACTGTTCCGGAGGGTAATTGGATGTAGAAGCGAGCCAAGGAGTCTCCTTCGCGGGGGATTATCTGATGTGGTTAGAGGGGTGAGTATGGCAAGGAAGGGGGACTTACCATGAGAGTTCCGGCTGGAGAGCGGACAGTCGCTTTTCTTCTGATATCTGGAAAGTTGGTTCGTGGATAGACGTCCATTACTCCCCAGATGTGATCAGATGAATCACCAATCATTTTGTACCCGAGAGACCTGCGTACGCTGCTATGTGCACCGTCACAACCCTGCTTTCAATTAGTCTTGATGTTCTAGAAAAAGCTGAAGCGTTGCAAATAACGAAAGTGGGCCAATACTTATCAGCCATTGCTATATCGAGGTCGCTGTGAAAGTACTTCCACTTACCAATACATACTTGGCTCTAAAAACCTCTTCCACACCATCTTTCTCAGTGACCACCCTTACAGGATACTCCTCCCCATTCCTCTCATCAACACCCACCCCCTTAACCGCATACCCATAATCCACCACCTGCCCATTCCACCCCCTCATCGCCTCCAACAAAAACGCATTCATAATCGCCTGATTCAAAATAACATGCGGCTGATGACTCAACCCCTTCATCGTATCCGCCGTTCTCCCCCTCCTAACCACCTCCCCCTTCTCATCCGCTTCCCAGAACGCCAATTCCAAGACATGATATGCGGACTTTAAAAGATCTTCTGAAAGCCCGAAACTCTCGTAGATCTCGACTGTGCGGCATTGGACTCCATCTGCTTGTCCGCGCTCCATGGGACCGGGATCCTTTTCTAGGATTTTGCAGGTTATTCCGAGACGTGCGAGCCAGAGGGTGGCGCAGAGACCTGCTGAGCCGGAACCGCAGATGATGACATCGTGTTGTTGGGTCATGTTGAAGTGTTGGCAGAATTTGAGAAGGTCTTGCTTCAAGAGGGTAACTCAAGGCCTTTTTGTTCTTCAAGATATGTTTGAGCGGTTCGACATCTCAATATCATCCACTCACAGGATTCATTCACATTGATGGATGACCGGCACCTTCGCACCACCTTCGGGGTAAGGAGGACAAGACCGAGACGCAGAAAAGTTTGACATTCCTCTTGGCAATATTATATCAATAATTGAAAAGTCTGGACGGCATCAATTGCGGCTGTCAGATTCTACAGAATCTGACACCCTGGTAGTGGGATGGTCGTTGGGGTGTGAGCGCTCAGGTTCCGCGTTCTTGGGTTTCTCCCGCATTGTGGGGGCGGGGTACTCCTTGGCGGCCATCAATAGCAATCAAGACGGCTTCTGGTATAGGAACTTCTTACTGTCAGGGATAAATATTTATCAGCTCGTGAGGCTCCGCAAAATCACCTCGTGAATTTGGTGGGCTTTCATCCTGTAGTCGGAAGAAACAAGGGCCCACGTTACATTGTGCATGTGATGCTCAGTTCTATTCTCGATACAAAGACTCAAAGAAATGTAGGTATTCTCGCTTTGAAGAGAAAGTATGATCACTATAAGCAGCGAGACGGAATAAAATACCCATATGAAGATAGACGCTATTGTGCTAGCAATATCCACTTCTTTAGATATCCACAAGTATCTTGCCAACATTGCAAACACAACCACTTCACTAATCACAACCACTATAATCACATATGTTCTCCCCACCTCACTATCCTTCGTTGCCCACTAATCCTCCAAAGGGCTCGTGCAAACAAACGAGTTCGTCGTCCCGCTCGCAAAAGCACCAATCAAATTCTTAATGGCACCATAAGATCCTAGACCCGCCATCGCGAGGGCTCCCAACATATATAGAACATTGAATACGTTAACGTACCACATGTTTTGCATGAAACCACGGACCCAACGCTTTGGTCCAGAATCATTTCTCTGAAAACTGCCAGTAGCGGGGTCGAACCCTTCTTCTGGAAGCATGGCATTCTTCTTGATCTGGTAGGCGATAGCGAGCATAGGAGGGAAGGTATAGGTAAATTGCAAGATACAGACGGCGGAGACGATACCGGTGAGACCGGAGAAGTCTGGAATACCAGCAGCAATGACAAATGCGATGCTCCAGTAGATTGGAATCATCCCAGCCCAGATGAGCTTTCCGGCTTTGGTCGTCAGAGCTGGTGCTTTGAAAAGCTCGACGAAAATACTGTTGTAGAGGACTGGAGATCATGTTAGAAATGAAACGGCATTTTAGGGGAGGCATGAACCTTTGATGCCGATGTTTCCATACAGCGCAGCAGCAATCAATGCCGAAACCATTGCAAAAACGTTTCCAGCAGTCTGCAAGCTATACTTAGAGATTCCAAGATAACTTGGGTTGATGACGTACTGGCCTTCGAGTTTGTTAGCCGAGATGCCAGCTTTGAAGAGATTTGGAGCATACCTTGATAACCGTACATGAGCAGACCGTAGAACATGTAGACAAAATAAATGAAAGCTTGAGCAGCCCACATTCCCTTCAAGAAGTCTCTGGGGTATCTCATCTCCGACATGAATTCAGGAAAGATCATGGCACCACCGTATGAGAAAACAGCTTGCATGGCACCGTTGACAGATCCTGCGAAGCCATCAGCTGGAGGAAGACCAGCGTAGTGCTGAACACCAGGATAGACCCCATTTGCATTAGGAGTGATTGAAGCCCCTCCATTGAGTCCTGCACCAGCAGACTCTCCTGAGCCAATATAGTTCGGCGCAGAGTGAGCAGCAGCACCCATGGTGATAATCATGCACACAATATTGATCCAAACAGCAGCGTTGGCAAGCCAACCAAACTTCTGGAGTGTCCTGATCTGACCGAAGATAAAGCCAGCCAAACACCAAACCAGACAGCAAACTGCAAAGCAGAGTTTGAACTTTGCTGCTTGCGAAAGAGCTTCACCATTAGATATGACGATGAGGCCTACATTCAAAAGCAGTTGGATAGATTGGAGGATGTTGAAGAGGTAACGAAGCCAGGGTCCGTAAAGGCGGAAGCCCATGTCGCCATAACTTCTGATGGGGAACTCGTAAGAATCCATTCCCATGTAGATGATCCACAATAACCAGCCAGAGTACCCTGCCAATCCGGCATAGACAGTGAAGAGGGCGATACCAGGCCTGAAATATATTAGTGTGCGCTGGTAGAATGTAAGAATGAGACTCACCCCCATCCCATAGATGCAAATGAATATGGTAGACCAAATGGACCCAAGATATCAGTTGTGATCAAGTAGAAAATGGCAGATTTTGTTGCCGTTCGTAGAGCACGACTGGCATTCGTCCATTCCTCATCAGTGATATGTGCCCGCTTTTCAGGGTCGGCCAAATTGACAGTTGCGTTGATCTCAGCTCCATGTTTATCAGAGGACGAGAAACTTCCTGCTCCCATACCAGACTTGCTGGGGAAGATCATCTCCCTCCAACCTCGAGTACCTTGGATCTCACCGACATGCTGTTCCTCCTCTGCACGTGTTTTCTCGGCATAGTATGCATATTCCTCGAAGGTGATCGTGGGATCATGGAGATGCCGAGTTTGAGGTCTGATGAGGACTTGACCTCCGGTATTTTCGGCTTTCTCGGGCTCAACAAAACCGTTGTTTCCAGATACCTTCTCTGGCTCGCCTTCGACATGCAGCCGAGGATCCCCACCATCGAGTGAGAGACTTGCAAGATTTGACATGACTGAAGCTCAATTGGATGGTCCTCGTTGATGATTTACAAATGATTTTGCGACGTAGAAAAGTTGAGACGAGGAAGTGTTTAGATATTAACGAGAGCTGGTGTAGGAAAGACGACAGGGGTACAACGCCCTGCGACATGACTATCACTGACCTCACCTTCCTTATCATTCAATTCTCTTTGGGTGCCTCGAGGGTGCCACATGGACGGAGCATAAAATCGCCGTCTTAGAGCAGGGGATGAACAAGGGTGACATGCATCCCTGTTGGCCATGTCTTGATATAAAATAATTGAAAAGATGAGGACGCGGCACAGATTTACTTACCTGCCATTTCTGGATAGTGTTATAACGGGTCCGCCTTGAGAGGGGTTGTGTTGCGAACGGCTCACGGCACCATCCTCTCTAGAGCTTGCCGGATCCCGAGCATATCAGCTTTTATGTATGCATCATATGACGCTGGAGCCTCGGATTCCGCTGTCAAGGTTGTTTCTCGGAATCAGTGCATCTATCAAAAGTAATCTCAAAATAGACAATACACATCTTGTGCAGAATCTGCGATCATAGATGCCAAGCTTTGAAGATCGTGTGGCTTTTGCCAAAAGCTTAGCAAAAGCTTGTCATTCGATTTGTGGGGAAGCCGTACTCCTTCTGACTCCTGGCTCGGGCCTTTTGCCCAAGCGAGAAGGGAATAATAAATGGCTGTGCATTGCAGGGAAGGACCGGGAAATGGGTGCGTGAGCTGACAGTAAGCTTTATCGCAGCGATTGGATTGGAACACGAGGAGACTACAAGCATCGTGCATAAGACGGAGTCACGGAAGAATGCAACACGAGCCGGCAAGCTGGAAATGCTTCGAAGTGGTTGCTGAAAGAGACCAAGCTGTGCGTAGACCTACATCTTCAAGATCTGGGAGAGTTTGGAAGGTAATTCGTAAGTAAAACGCCAATGGATTGAGCTGAATAAGATACCTATGAATAGGTCAAGTCAGTACCTGACCAGGTACTTTCAAGATCTCACGTGGAATATATAGAATGCATCAAGATCGATTGAGATTTTTGCGACACTTCGTCTTCACAGCTTTCCATCATCCTCCAGATTCTGGACAACAGTCTTGAACTCATCCACTGAGCGCTTATTAGTGTCCACTTCTTCAGCAATTGCTGTTGACTCTTACAATCCATCTCGTGACTGCTAGTGTTGATTCCAGCTTTGTCCGCGGCAGCCTCGATAATAGACTCATCAACCGACTTCCCAGTCAATTTCTCAAGAGCTTCATGAGCTTCAGACAAGGTCAGACCATCGTCGTTATCGCCGTCACCACGCTCAAAAGCGGACTTGATCTCTTCTTCGGAAGGCTGGAAGTGCGGGGTCAGCTCAGCGCTTGGGGTTTTGAATGAGACAACAAAATTACTGTATGACATGGCACTTACCATTTTTGTAGTTATCGAAGATAAGTTTCAGCATTCAGCTGAATTAGCTTGATGGATACGAAAATGAAATAGAATGGATGGTGGGGTTGATATCAGTGGGCGGTATTTACGCCATTGGACGGCAAATGACGTCGAACGGCATGTGAAAGCTCGTACTTCTTCCTATCAAAACAGCAAACAATAGTATGATGATGGAATTGAATGGCTGAGGTCTTATATAGTATGGGAGTGTACTAACAATGCGGCATCGATAAATTGTATGAGAAAGAAGGAGTACCTGTTGGTGCAGGTGATTGTGTATCGGCCAATCAGCTCGCCAGAGAAGCTTATTCCGGAGGAGAGACCTCACTAATTTGTTGAGATGCCACAAACTTACTTTCTCTTCAGGTCCTTGTGTAAATAACCTTTTATGGCGTTGTGCTCTATTCTAATTTCCTCGTAGTAGGTGTCAAACTTGTAATTCTTGGATGAAGCTGTTAACCCATCTCACATCTTCAACCAAGGATGCTCGAGAATCTCGTCTAAAGAGATCCTCTCTTCTGGTATCCATTTGAAGATCCGGTATAAGAGATCCTTCAGCTGAGCCGCCTCCTCCTCAGATACTTTGGTACCTCTAGGCTCCAGCAACGCTTCAGCCTTTCTTGGCTGGTCATCCTCTTCGTCCTCAGCTCCAATATCTGCGATAATTTCGGCAATAGGATACTCAACAGCTTGTGGCACACCACCGGCCCAGTCTTTCTTCGGTGCTCCGTCTTCATCGAACAAATTAGCACGCTTATCCCAAGCATACCACCATGGGCCAGGTAACCTTCCATATGTCTGGACCAGTTGTCGCAGAATCTCATCCTCCCCTCCTGACCAACTGGCGAATAGTTGTTGGCCAGCTCTTAGCTCGAAAAGAACGCATCCTAAAGGCCATATCTCGGAATATCTCGAGACCTTGGACTCAAAGATTACTTCTGGTGCACAGTATGAGAATGGGATGCCAATATTTTCCGCCGGCGGAGGACTATTAAAATGAAAACTCTGACCAAAGTCAACCAGCGATATATTCTCAGCTAGGAACTGAGGATCGAATAGACCAGCCGATTGGACTAGATATCGAGGGGCAGATGTTCCAGGCTCGGATCCAGATATTGTGAGCACGATATCTTGCTAAGGGTCACCAAACCGCTTGTAGATCTCCTCTTACGACCACTCATTTATGGAAGCTAGCTTGAAGAGTAAGTTTGAGGGAGTGATAGCTTGAATGGATCGTTTTAACGAATGACACGCTCATCTTTGGAGCCAGAAAGGACTGACCACCATGACATATCTGATCTGAATGGACAAATTTCAGAGCCTCCACGGTCTGTTTGGCGATCTTCTGAGCAATATCTGCTCGCAACCTTTGACTACCCGAAATGTTGCCAGGATAATCATTGAAGGTGGTCAGACTTGGCCCAGCAACATCTGAGACAAGACACATATGCGTTCCGTTGGGTCTGTCAACTGTGAAGTGATCGAGCAGGAGACATGTTTTCTCCCCGGATCATCACGAGGACTGTTATGAAGTCGTCGCAGAATATCCAGTTCTGAGCATGTCGACGATGCATCGGCTCGAAGTATTTTCAGAGCAACATATTGATGCTCCAAATAGTCGCGAGCTAACCAGACAGTAGAGAATCCGCCATGGCCAAGCTTGTGGATAATTTTGTACCTCTCGTTGAAACTCTCTCCAAGGTGGACTGGAAGGAAGCCTCCAGGAACATAGCTCTCGATGTCTTCCACAATGTGCAGTCTTGAGGGTTGATATTGTCTTGATCGAAGGGACATGGCAATCGTGGTGTGAGATGAAGGCTTGGGTGACGCGTCAAAGGTTTGTGACGCGTCGACGCGTTGAGTCGCAATCTCAATCTCACCCCTCGTGGTTGTTATTTTCCCGTGAAAACCTAACCCCAACGAGGAATGTATAGCTTCAAGGTCGTGTTCTAATGTAATCTTGGCGTTTTCTTTCGTTCTCAGTTTCTGCTATGCGCTTATCAGCGTCAGTCATCTGGCTGGTGCAACGAATCCGCCGCTGTTCCCTCTCATGCCGAGCCAGCTCCCTCTGATCAGCGACTTCAAGTTGTTGTACAGCGTCCGGTGTTGACATGTGGTTCTGTCTTCTTGTTGCTCTTCCCATCAGTCTATGTATTCTTCTTTCCCATTTCTTTATAAGATGAATTTGTGCGATTGAAGGACGTGTATTGACTGGCTGCACTCTGAAATCGGTAGAATGCCGCACGAAAGCATTGACTGTAGCAAGAACATCTTGCCCAAACAGTACATCCCAGATCAGACCGTCAATCACATAAAAGTCTGCTAAGATCGAGGTTGTTACTTGATAGTTGATTTTCCCTGTGGCATCTCGACTCTGCTGCATTGGGCCTGGGTTGGGCGGAACAGTGTTCATGAGCCGGATGAGAAGCGATGGAGGCGCGCTGTCTCCGAATGAGATCGGCTTGGAGACACGACCTCTGACGTCTTGAATCGATCCGTCTGCAAACCGAACCTGATGGATGGCATCAGGTTGGATATCGAAGCCACGCCTAGCTGCGAAGTCGGTCGACATTACATTGACTTCGGCACCGGTGTCTGGCATGGAGAACATCTCCTCTCCATGGAGCCAGAAACGGAGACTTTCTTTCTGGTCACCGAGGGATGCAACAATTGGTAGGTCTGCAGGACAAGGCTTCTCACGGAAGCGATCTTGGTGTTGGTCGATCGTCCTCGTTGTGCGCAAGAAATCTCTTCCTACGATCACGCTGCAAACCAAAGTCTTGAATACAAGAAAAGGATACTCTTCACCGTAGTTCAACTCGCCAGGAAATGCACACATGATCATCGCCAGGCCTATTGGTTGAAAATGCTTGCCCGTCGGTAGTTGATAAGTGGGAAGGTGTCTGCGATCGATGGTTATGCCTAGCTGGAGTGCATAGGCTTCATCAATACCATTTATATTTGCACCAAAATCGGGACATGCTCTACAACATGTAGCATTGAGATACAGCGGAAGATCCTTCCGGGTTGGCACAAGATGGTCCAGAACGGGGAGAGTGGGAGGTCGGATGGATGGAGGTGTCATCAGCCATAGAGGCGTGTCTGAAATCGGCAACCAGGTATTTTCTAGTATTAAAAGTATCAGTTGAAACCTCTGTTCAGAAATCTCGCGAAGCCAAAATGAGGATCAAATAAATACAATGGGATTGATTACGCCCACGCCCGCTTAGGTCCTTCTAGTAGTAGGACTCACCAGATGCAAGTCACGCAGAATGACCTTCGCGTTGGGCTGGCAGTGTATTGGACATACCTTGCAGGGATTTAACGGAGTCTTCGCTTATACTTGTGTCGACAGACATGTCGGCGGCACGAGTGACAAATTTATCCTCCGTCAGCGTTCTTTCCATAAGGACAGCATCAAGAGCTTCTTCCATCCTATCGACTCCATCTGGAGGCCAGTGCCGTGGCGCTAGTGCTGGTGATTGGTTGCAGTCTTCGTGGCCATGAGGAAAATTCACGCGATCATTCAAAGGCAGCTGCCCTGGCAGACTTTCTGATTGCAGTCGTCCAGCAGCTTCTGAATATCGTGCAGTATGTGCAGCGCATTTTGACCGTCGCACGGGGACTTTTGTTGATCGTGGAGGCGCCATTGCCTGCAGTATGGGGGTCGAGGGAGTGTGATTGGTTGGAGAGTAGAACAGGCCTCGTGAGGACTTTTTGAAACTAAAAGGGGCCGTAAAGATTGAGGAAGATGAGGCAGGGTAGCTAAGTTTGTTGCAAAAGGAGAGAAAAAAATGTTGACGGGGTTGAATGAGGCTGCGTGCCAGCATTCAGCATTGAGCTAGAGAAGTCTTGCTAGGTCTGATGCAGGGCAATTTGATTTGACGCCCGAAGGTTCTGTACATCAGGGGCTCGATGAGTATTCGAGCATCGTGGTACTACATTAGCCAATCACTTACGCCACCTCGCGGTATTAAATTTGCCTCGTCAAGAGCCCCGAAACTTGACAGCCCAACTTTCCAAAATTATCGATCGCATCCAACCCGAGTGGCATCTAAGATACAGAGCAAAACATGTAATGAACAGCCGTGGACAGCCCAGAGACTCGGAGACAGCACCGAAACCATATGTCAACGGCTTCCCCAAAGTCGCAGCATGGATCGCCGAAGATCACGACCATTCGACCTCGGTGTACCGAAGCTATCATCGATTGAGCTTTCGAAATCTATTGATTCTGGAAGCCGAGGTGTTCGAACTTGAAAGAAAGCAAGACGAGCTTGATAATCTGGACTTCAAGGGTGAATTCTTCGCGAAGCAGTACGCCAAAGAGTGGGCTACCCTGAGCACGAGTGATGATCCAAGATGCGTTGAGCGACGGATATTGCAGGTGCTGATTCGTGACAAGATCAAAGAGTATCGTGAGTTCATGGACGCAAAATTGAGACGCTTACTCAGATACTGTAACAGACGATGCGCTCATCGCACAACAAGCAATTCTGAAGATGATCAGGCCTCGTTGGGGGACAGTGAAGGCATTGAAGAGCTGGTTGGAGGCAGAGGCGGACGGCACTGGAATCCCAAAGCTTGCTGGTTTGAGTTCAGAGAGATTTGAAGATTCCGACGACCTCGTTGCTTTGCATTCATCAGCTGAACAGGATCTGGTGACGAGAGTAAGAAATGCCCAAACTTCATATTTCCTCCATTGGACACTGAACATCTGCATGCTGACCTTAAGGTAGTTCATTCGGAGATATTTTCGAGTCCTATTTGTGGAAGGTAAAATCGAAGGTAAACTAGCTCGTGTCCCGGAAAAAAGAATCGCGTACGTGGTGGCTATTTTGAGTATTCTTCTCGCAGCGATTCTTCTCGTCGGAGCTATTGTAGCTTTATACTTAGTGAAGAGCGATCTCAAGAAGCTTGGCCTTGTTGGTGTCTTTACAGCTCTCTTTGCCATGAGTGTTGGGCTTCTGACGAAAGCAACAAGAGTCGAGCTCTTCGCTTCTACAGCAACTTATGCAGCTGTATTGGTGGTCTTCATCAGTGGCAATCTCACAAGCAATACTAACAGAGGATGATGCGGCGGGCATGGCGGTCCAAAGATTTCAGACTGTAGCAAAAAACCCCCAACCTCATCTTCTTGGCGGGGTTGACAGTAAGCAGCGACCTCATGTTAGGGTTTTCGTGGCAGAGCAAGGCTATCCGTGTCTTTCATGGGGCCATAGGGTATTCTTGTAAAGCAGAAAATACAGGAGATTTTGCACAGGATAAGGAAAAGCCGGCACTCGAAGGTTTTCATTAAGAACAATGCATCGAATATGTAATTGTAGACCAAGTATCAACTCGTTAACAATATCCTTTCAACTCCGACAGATGCAATCCCAACGCCAGTGATTGATGCATGAAAAACCAAATATACACCTCCAACTAAGCAGCCGCTTGCTCGCTGACCAGGAGCACTACCATAATATACAGCCATCAGGTGCGGTAGGTGCATACCCGAGCCACCTTAGACAAAGAACTTCTGACCCCGTGTTCTGCGGAAACAAAATATAATCCAACACCGACTCAAGTGACTTTTGGTTTCGTCGCCAGGAGCTCGGTCAATCTCAACTCCGGTCTGTAGAGTTCCTCGGATTCTGTAGCCTCGCAACCATCCAAGTACGACGGGAACTTCTCAGGTGTAGACACAATCGACTCTCCCCCATCCTCTCCATCCACTTTCTTCACCTCTTCGCCCTTTCCCTCGATCTTATCAAACATCTTCTCTAAGAAAGTCCTCACCTCTGCCATCTGCTGACTCGGCTCCCCATTAATGTCATGGAAGCTCAAATCTTTCGGTCCATCCTTGTACTTCTTTTTAAACTTCTCCAAGAATTGACTTCCCTTGAACATTTCGTTATGACTTGTGTCGTACAAAATCAGCTCATCCAATTCACCAAAGATCCAACATCCTTTCTTGCAATAGGTCTTCATGTTCTCCTTCCAGAATACACCATCAACATCTACAGCCAAGCTCCTCAATCGACTCGACGCACGTGACACCATGTCTGCATAGGAAACGATATTCCAGTATCCTCTGGGAACCAACGTATCTGTAGCGTAGTTGATGTACATTTTTGGCGGGATGGAAACAGAGATGCCATTCGGAAGCGTTTGAGCGGTGCGAAATTCTAGAGAGTAGTGTTTTAGAGCTTCGGCGCGTGCTTCGGAGCTGACGCGGAATACTGGAGGAGGAGTGATGTTGGAGAGTTCGCATTGGTAGGCTTGGACGTAGAAAACTGTATTCTCAACCTCACATCGTTTGAAATCCGTCCATATGTCGATAGCGCGTGGGTAAGAGTTTGCGACATTGGCCCAGACTTTGAGCCGGATTTCCATGGGTAGGCGAGGGAAGACGGGGAACTGGGTGAGTTTCATCGTGGGTTGGGTTATGGCGAGATGATCGCGATAATTAGAAGTGAAGGTTTCGATGATGTTAACTCCAGAAGTGGCGGATATCAAGGAATGTGGGGTACTCGAAGGCAATACAACTTTAAGAGCTGGAAGTGATTGAGCAAACTCGCAATTTTGGGCGATCTGAGGAGTATGTAGCTCGTTTCGTTGTTGTTTGTTAGGATTAAGAATATTTATTTGTTGTGAAGGAAGGAAGGCTTGTGGATTGTCCTCGGGAAGGGGGGATCGATGATCCGGAAAGGAAGTAACGTGATAATTTGTGGAAGATAACCTGGGAGGTTAGAAACTTTAGCGAATGATTCTAGTATAACTACGAGATTGATAGTAAATTCATTTGGGTTATGGACCTAGGTGTATTAAGAGGACACAGCTAGAGTACCTACATCCCGAACTGATCAACCATCACGTGTATAAGCTATTATGCATGGAATGGACGTTTCTTATACTGGTGTCTCTTTCTGTATACAATGATTAGTTGGAGAAGTGAGTCATGAAAATATATACATACTAAGTTCACGGATTGTGTCTGAATATTGTCTATGGCTTGTGCTTGTCAAGGAAGGATACTGCAAAGGCTAAAATCCATTGATAGCTAGCTTGTCGGACAATTTTACAGTAATTTGAGTAATTTCTCATTCAAACCATTTTGTTCTTGGAATCAGACTTCCAGCAATTTTAACTGTACTGCAAATCACACTTTATACTTTCTTTGCATTGTCCATGTCCGGTCTTCAGCTTTGGGCTAGGCTGTGAAGTGTAATTAAAGGTATATAATATGCATTAAGCATATTTGCCATCACCAATCACAATACCATGACACCCTCGGTCGTCTAGTTGGTTTATGGCGTCCGGCTGTAATGTTTCAGTCTCACCGGAATGTCGCGCGGTATGTGATTACCAAAATTGTCCTCAGTCGGTAGAAAATACTGACAGTGTTGAAATAGTTCGACTCGCGCCTGAGGGATAATTACTTTTTGCATCCTTTACCTTTCTGGGTTGCACAATTTTTTTAAGGTTCGGGAATTCTCTGGGCTGGGATGGGTTGGTGCGGACTTTTGCCAGCGGGAGGGCCGTGGAGGGGCCGAGTTCAGTTCTGCCCCACCAAAGGATATACACTTTCTATTCTCACTCTTTCAATGTTGGCATCTTGTATGCTTTCTTCAGTTATTATTTTTACAGTCTGTGAACATCCGACTATACCCCGGATAACGTTTCCAAATCCAAAGTTCCAGAGACTAAGGAACTCTACTCAGATGATCCTAATCCTCCGATGTAACACCTGCCAAACCAATGCGACATGCAACAGGCCCCCTCAAGTAAGCAAATACAAGCTGCGACATGTAAGGGATGATGTATGATTGTTGCAAGAAAACAGTATGGCCATAGTTTACTTTATTTCACGAAAGACTGTACACTGTATTTGCGTCCTGGACAGACAAATCAAGATCCTCATTTCCTCGTATCGCTATCTATGTCAAGAACAATATGCAATTAAACATAGCACATCTGTCACACATTATAGGAGAGTTGTAGTGTAGTATTTGAAAGAAATATATTCATTATCATGACGAGCTATTTACCCAGCAAACCCATATCTATGCAGTTCCCTCCTGTAGTATATGTCAGCAATGTTCCAGAATATAGAGGAAGGTGACATACCTTTCTCTGCCCAACAAAGAATCCCAATCCAAATGTCTCAGTCGTGAATGTAATCTTGCTTCCCTTAGGGACTAATCGATCTATCAGCATAGGCTCTTATACCAGCACCATTCAATTTCCAGTCTCGTTTCGTTTAATATCCCCTTCCTCTAGGACAACTCACAATAGAAAACATCCCCCTTTGTTGCATGCACCGTCTGTCCCGTCTCATCACTAATATTGAACTCTCCATCGACAATAATCTTCATCTCGTGGTATGTATACTCATACACGAGTGGTGTTCCCTTCTCCAATCTGTAGAAACCAGCTGAGATAGGAGCCGTGGCATCGGTAGAGGTAGCAACGTCACCGAGGTAAGCGTTCTCGTTGGCGATCAAAGGAGGCTTGAAGGAAGTCTGAGCGGAAGGGAGGTGTGTAAATGCGAGAGACATGGCGGGTTTTGTTTCGGATGTCTTGGAGGATTTGGTTTTGCTGATGAAGGAGCCCATATTAGCTGTTGTATCGGACTGGCAAAATAATGTGGCAGAGATATGGCAGAAAGAGGAAGGGTAGGAGCTGTATACATACTTGGTTTATCGAAGGTGGGAGGTCTGGAAGGTAGAAATTGCTTGATTCGAAGGTACCTGTGATAAGTAATGTAGATCTGGAATTGTTTCCTTCGTTGGTCGAGCTGCTTTCTTATAGAGTTCACTTCATCGAGAGCTCCCTTTCGTCAGCGAAGGACCTACCTTACCCCACTATAGCAAGGTAACCCCTCAGTAAGAGCCTCAGGGTTATCAATGGACTATATTGCTGCTTTGGGAGAGTCATAGAGTGGCATTGGCTGAGATGGGGCGCCCAATCAAGGCATGCCCATCCAGTTCTCTGTGTAACTCTGCCGCTGACTCGGGTTCTGAATTGGAGAGCAAAAAATACCGTCTGCAGAGTGAACGTGTAGATAATAGACCATCAGGATTGGCTTGTCCTCTTGCTGACCAAGGCAGGTATTGTCCTCAGCTCTGACCAATTCTGGACTATAACAGCTAGAGAAGAATGGACCTTGAGTCTCGATACTCGCCAAGCCATGCATTTGAGTTGGCATGTCCATCGTCGTGGGGCGCAAGTTGCTGGTTGTGAATGGTGCTTGAACTTTCTTCACTCTGCGATAAGGAAATTCTAGGGAAATATTGTCCCAAAGAGGTTAAAAGAATCTCGGCTATCGGCGGCCGCATATGCCGATCTATGACTTCAGCATCTGCTTCAACTCATCGCTCTTCAACAATCATTTTTCATACATCTCTAATATGGAACCAGAATTTTCAAGACCTTATCTTCGTTTATCACCTTTTCCAATTCCTTATCATGTTGAAAAGCAGCTGGAGATGTTCCAACACGAAAATCCAGGACAAAACTACAACTAAGGTTACTGCTACACATTTTCTGACAAGAAAGTAACTATTTCCACTCTCTATTTTCGCATTTTGTCTAAAAGATTATGTTTGCTTAATGGTGTATGGAATCTCTAATGCCATTATATTCATCTTCAATACTTCAACCTCTTTACATCGAGACACTGAAATGCATGACTGCCGTGGCCGTTTGCTTCATTTACTCTACTTGCACAATCAGGATGACTGCTGCAGCACCGATGTGGTTTGGAGCATGCAATTCCTAGTCCTTTGTGTATGAGGTAAAGGATGAAGCTAGCGTTATTGAGTTTACTTTACACAAGCTGTGTCGACAACATCTTGAAAACTTAGCATCAGCATTGAATGGTGCTCACCTGAAGCTTTGCTATTCAAACAAATGCTTGCTATTTCCAGTCAGTCTGCCAGTTCCTGTCCTGCCAGTAGACTTGCTATAGCAATTAACTTTGTTACCATGTCGTTTACGTGAAAAATGGCTGGGCACCAGTCTTCACAACAGTTCTGTTCATATCATTTGTGTTTCCATTGCTAGATATCCCCAGAGTACTGGTGCTTTGTCCTCTCGAGGTGCGAAAAATATCTTTACGTGGTGTTTAGGAAAGAGAATCTCCAAGTTCTGTTGGAGATTGCTTTCGATGTCAAATAAATATATACTATCTACTCGCTCGCTCGATTGCTATAAGAAGACCGCTCAATATCCAATCCATCTACGCTCATTTCAGTTTTGTGACCCTACCTCCTCCAAATCTTTAAACGCAATCAAAACCTAACATGTTCATGCTCCCTCAACACCCATTTACTAACCTCACTCTCAAAATCCACACTCACCCTTCCCTTCTCATCAATCCAAGCCCCCGAATCCGTAATCTCCACCACCCTCCCACTATGATCAACCTCCTGCGCACTAACCCCCGCCATCTTCCCCTCCTTCCCATCATCCCTCGGCACCCACAACCTCGGACTCCTCCTCCTCATTCCCGGCGGACTAAAAGCATCCTTCAACACCTTCTCATCATACTCATGCACCCTCTCCAAATTATACAACTCCGCAGGGATAGCTGCGCGGAGGACGTGGTAATCGCAGAAGATTGTCGGATGCAGGAATTTTAGTAGGAAATTAGGTTGTTTATCAAGTTCTGGGATGGGGTTCAACCACGCGGACCAGAAATCAATTTTCTTCCATAAAGAGGGGATGCGTGTTTCTTCGAATTTCGCTCGCATCATGGATTTTATCGTGCTTCCGGAGAGATTAAGAGCCTTATCAACTCCTTCTACCGGAATAGTCGGACCTCTCGAGTTCTGCTCGCCGTGCGAGGTCTCGGGTGGTGCGGAAGGATCAAAGTCGGAGTTATATCCCTCTCCATCAGCCTCGTTGATCTCGATGTCGTGGTCATGTCTATCTTCCAGATTCTCCGCAGCGAGGGGATGGTTTCCTGCTTTTAACAACTCCTCCTCCGCGGCCAGTGTTCGGGGGAGATTGTACAGGAGTGGTGATAATGCGTCGTTGAGAGAGATATGGAATAGAGCTGAGAATATAACAAGGCCTGATGTGAGGACGACGGGTCCGTAAGCTCCTTTTATACCGAAGAGGCCCATGAGACAGACCTCTGCGAGGTAGACGCCAATGAGGGTTTGTTTTAGTGCGCGTGGGTAGCAGAGGCCTCGGGTGTCGCGCTCGGATGAGTAGACGTAGAGAAGGTTGTATTTGTAGGATAGATAGACGAGGAATAAGCCTATAGCAGCGACACCGAGGACGATTGGGGCGATGAGGGAATAGGAGAGGGCGATTACGCCCATGTTTGTGAATACAGGGTATATGGAGCCCCAGTGGATGAGGCGGAGGCGGTGGTAGCGCATTGATATTTGTCGAGGGTTGGTTCCAGAGTTTCTCAAGAGCCAGTGTCGGAATAGGGAGCCGAGATGCATGATTCGCGTGGCGCTCATGGCGAGACCTTGGAGGATGAAATAGGATATGTAGAAGTTGGATGCTTTTGGGAGGTTTTGCGACAGGAGAGATCGAGCGGAGAGAGGGTCCTGGATTATTTGTGTAATGGCTGCAGATGCTGCGGATGTGAGGGTGGTTATGAGGAATACTTGGACTAGTTGAAAGACCATGTATGAATTTTGGACGAAGAGTTCGATCTTTGATTCTGTTGGGACGCCGGCCTGACGAGCGCACACTGATGTTGTTAGTCAAGTTTATGAGGAAGAGACGACACTTACTTCTCATGATTATAGGAACAGCAGACATGAGCATTGATAGAGCGACAGCGGGTAGTAGACCACTGATCAGACCCAAGATGACGCTTGGCAGTTTGGAGAGCCAGGTTAAAAAGAAGAATTTCTCAAGGGATGAAACATTTGATATCGTTCCGATGATAGCAGCTGGTATAGACCAGAAAATTACCATCACAGCAACAAATGCTTGAACCATAAATCTTCGTGTGATTCGTGTATACCATGAGAAGTACAATGAGCCCCAGACGATTTCTTCTGGCCTCACACCAATAATCTCAGGCCTCATATGGTTTGCGCTGTGATGAGCGAGGGTTTGGTATGCTGCTTGAGCATCGACCTGAGAATGGAATTCGATGAATGCGGCTGGTATTGGTCGACCTTTCCCTTTTCTGTAGTCTCTACGTAACCTGCTAATCTTGATTCCAAGGTTCTTGAGACGACTTCTGGTCCATCTTATAGTATCGACTCTCCTTCCATAGTTGGCTAAAGGACGATGAGTTGGGCGCTCTTCTGCTCCTATCCACATTGCTGCGACAGACCCGACGACACCTGGATCAGGACCAGCAAAGCCGTAGCTCGTTTTCTCGAGTGGAGTTCCATCACTTCTAACGGGTGACGCTGGTGAAGCTGGTAATATGGTCGATGATGTTGAGAATGGCGACATTGGTGAGATTGGACTTTCGCCTTTCATTTCAACATCCATCCCTTTGGATTCTTTCGAAGACCGATCTGAGGGAGTTCCGATTGTCATCTCGATATCAGGGTGTCCTTGCTTCAAAGCTTTCTGATACGCAATGTTGGTTTTCTTGATCAATTCAATCTCGGCTTTTTCTAATCGAAAAGCGGTCGTATCTCGCTCGTCGACTAACTCGTCTAGTTCTTCCGTCACTTTTGGAAGCCAGACATTCTTGACTGTATCTCCAAAAATCCTTCGTAACTTCTTCTCTTCCAAGATCTGGGCTGGAACACATGTGAATAGCACAGTGCGAGACGACAGACGATTGGCGTAGTATGGAGAGAGAAGATAAGCTTGTCGAATGTTGATGAAGAATATACACTCTCGACCAACCATGAATAAGACAAAGCCTGTTCATCAGTCAGCTGGAAATTCAAGGTAGGGATGCACTTACCGAAAAATACCCAAGCCATCAAAGCATGAGCGTACAACCAAGTCGGATGATCAATGTTTCCGAATGTAAGCATGTCCAACTGTTCGTTGTTGCCTCCGCCATATCGATGAATAGGTATTAGAATAGGCCATGTGAGAAGCATTCCAAAACAACATATCACACATAGAATCTTAAGATATCTCAAAAACAGGAAGCCATCGAATGATGAATGATGGAGAACATCGATATCTGGAGTATTCCAGAACTGCTTCATCCATTGGAACCATACTTTAGGTAGTGGTTTGGTTCGTTCGCTATTATCATTAGCTTCTCCTTGTCTCATTTGTTGAAGTACATACTGAGGCTCAAGACTACTGAGGAATGTTCGAGGTGCATACACCCGGGGCAAGAACCTCCTCCCGATGATGAAGATAATACAACACACAGCAGCATAAACAGAGACCGGCACAAATGTCATAAACAAGGTCGAAAAGCTCGCCGAATTAGTGGGTGCAGCCCCCTTCAACACAGTGGTCGCATTTGCTCCATTCCTCGCGCTTCCAACCCGAGGGTCGGATGAGGAGGTGTTCTATCCCCCGCATCAGCTGAAAGCATGATGTCGGCTCGCCACGATGTCGCGATAAGGGGCTGGGGACTCACGAGCTCTCTTCTCAAAACTTCCACGAACTCATACAAGGCCGCAGCGTTCATGATGGGGTCCACGCTAGGAGTAGTACATCCTCATGGTCTTTGACAATGGACGTTGCGCCCCGAAAACCCAGATGTCACTTTGCATGTTGGCGTCTGTGGTTTAGGTAAGCATGGCGGTTTCTTTTGCAGCTGGATGGTTCAGGGGGAAATATTGATGCAGAGTGACATCTTTGAGGTGTGATTGGTCGAAGAGGCATGGGTCTAGGGATCTGAAGTTTCGGGGGTCCTGATCTGCAGAAAAGAACTGTCATTGCAGGCGGCGCGGCCGAAGTCAGTAGAGATAATTGTACATCTTCTTTCCCAGTCTTGACAATACTTTGTCCCGTCAGCTCTTGTCCAACAGTCATCCTGTATGTCGATGGAGACGAATGTCCTGAACATACCTCGGTATACATAGTCAATTTCGTCTGACATCACGGGATACTCGGGGCATAGCTGAGCCTGGAAATTCCAATTCTTGTTCATGGTATCTTACCTACGTAGTACTTCTTCTATCTTACTTCCCCGAGGAAACACTGCAGACTCGGAAACACACTTCTCCTCCTACAAAACCTCAACCATGTGGATAATTTCTTTGAAAAATCCTCAAAGCCGATGACGCTCTTGAGTTTTGGTCAGCTCTTTCGATGCGGCCTCGAAGTTCCATTCATGGGCAAGTCCGACAACTCCTCTTCTTCCCTGTCGCCACTTTCGTCTTTGTTCAACACCATCAACACTTTCCACCTCTCACGGGTCATCATTATCTTCACGTGCATCAAGCTTTACCACTCTGATAAGAGCTATCGCCATCCCTGTCGCCACAAAGCATCCAGACTCAATCCGCAGCCCGAATGGACAACATTTCCGCCTCTGGCCCCAGAAGTCAGTCCACTGACCATGAAATCTCTCCATTCCTGCCAACCTTTTCCGATTGCTCGCACACCTCAAGTCTGGTAGCTAGCAATACGTTTCACCCGTTGGTCCATCTCCTACCGCAACTCTTTGTTCTCAACCCTTCATGCCCCGCTAGCCTCGATCTGGCAACCTGTCACCCCACCACCCTCTCGATCCCGTCGATGACTGGATCGTGGGAAGCCCTAGTGGATCAGGTGGGCCTCAGGGTAGCAAGTTATAACCAAGAGCCCTGTCCCATTTTCTTTTGGCAATTCTCACTCCGAATAACGCCATTTTCGACGAATACATCCTCCCTGCTACCCCAGATTCTATCAGGCTGACTGTAGCCTTGCATACCAAAGTATCGAGGATTGTAGCCTCGTGTTTGTGATATTGCGATACCAAGATCGTGAGGCTTTGACAGCGGGAGTGTCCGAAATCGAGATCCTGTCCCAGGAACTTGGGTTGAGTGAGGGAAAGAGTCAATAAAGGAATTGACGCGATTGCGAATACAATTCATTCAGAACTCGATAAAGGATCTGCGATTGTGAAATTCCTCCTATATTCTATCTTCTACGACCTCAATATGTTCTTCAAGAACCTCCGTTCACGGTCGAAATCCTCATCCAAAAGCACCAAACCATCCATTGGACGGCTAACCTCATCCTCCTCTACATATCATACGAATAACGAAACGATGTCCTCCAGCAGAAAGGTTCCAGAGGTAACGATCTCGTCGCCAACTTCGAACACTACACACGAAGAAAGGCATGGGAATGAGGACGAGGTGGCAGCAGGAGACGATGAAGCAAGGGAATACAAAGAGTTCTTGGAAAAAGCAAGAAAGGAAGCAGAGAAGCAGGAGAAGGAGATGTTGAGGAAAATTACCAAGGCGAGGGAGACAAATATGAGTCCTTGGGCTGGGAGGATGTGAGGGCAGTGATGGAGGACAAATCTGCGAGCCATGAATGAGGATATGGCTGGTGCATGGCAGATTGATGATGAATCTGTGGTCGAGTGGAGTAGGAGGGTGCCAGGCAATTGTTGCTGCCCTCTGTGCCGGGCAAAAGGACCATGGTACGTCTCTCCCATTCCGCACTCATGTACCCCTCACTAACTCCTCTGAGCTCTTCCAACTCTGGTAGAATCCTCCCCCACTGATCGAGAACCTAAGACTGGCGGCGAACCATACCATTCGAAGGCAACGAAGAAACGAGTTATGACACGTAAAGAGGGGTATCAATTACCCCTCTATTTCTGCGAACAAGGAGATGCGAGATTGG
This sequence comes from Helotiales sp. EF0021, assembly GCA_000292665.1. NCBI lineage: Eukaryota > Fungi > Ascomycota > Leotiomycetes > Helotiales > Helotiales sp. EF0021. The sequence goes on along the minus strand of AIET01001066.1, from coordinate 106,606 downwards.
AGGGATATGTCCACATCGGTCCAATAGTACACATGATGAACAGCACGGTGGAGTAATTGGCTAAAAGTTCCATCACTCGATGGACTTGGAACTGCATCTGGACTTCACGTTGCGTTGCTTTCCGGCGGTCATGCATACCCAATCGTTTCTCGCGCGCGAATATACCCAAGTCTGTTTTCTTTTTGCTTTCAATATTGACATTTAAATCCATTAGCAAAATATACACTCTGAAATAATATTTCCCTCTTAAGCACTGCTCGTGATTGAGCTTGTTGCAGCGCTGGAGGTTGATGAGCTCGTCGCTGTTGCGCCAGCTGAGGTACTTGTCGCTGTGCTCGTCTGTTTCACCACACTTGGCTGTCCAACAACTATTTTCATGTCAGCTATATCCCTTCAAACTATATAACCCGCGATTTCTGAATGGGCGGCTCGACTTCCACGCCCTCCCACTCTCAAGGAAATACCGAACCAAGAAAAAGAAACTTACTCTGCCCCGCAGTATTAAACACAATTTCAACCAGCGCGTTCAGCGCATCATACTCATACTGCACCTGCGTCAAACCATTGCCCAAGCTCTGTGTGACACCAGTAGCCGTCATGTTCGTCAGGTAATTTCCAACAATAGTGTCGACAGCTGTACCGGCGGCGCCAGTTACGGATTGAACGATGTTTCCAAGGGAATCGATGACGAAGTTGAGGACTGTTCCACCTTGGGTGATGGATCCTAGGAGGCCGTCTACTGCGCCGATTACGGATGTGACCTGGGAGGAGTTAGTTTACTGGAGAGGATGCCGTTTCTGTTCTTCCTCCTCATTTCGGTGCCAACCGGCGCACGCAAGATACTGCAAGGAATACTTACGACAGAAGTCACATCATTCAAAGCAGTAATCAACAATGGGTTCAGATCCAAACTCTCAAAAACTCTCTGTACAATATCCACCAAATGTCCAAGTCTCACAATGAGCTCGAGCTGAGCTTCTACATCTGCAATCGTTACATTAATCTTGGTGACAGAGAGCGACACTCCTGCGTTGATCGTTACCTAGAGGAATTATCAGCTTGCTTATTTTCCGTACAGAGGAAGTATGAAACATACCAGGTTAGCAACTTGAGCATTCAAGTTGATATCCGCTTTCAAATTATCCACATCAAGTTCAATCCTTCCCACGCTCAATTGCGGGACATTAAGCAGAACATCTGGAGCCGCCGAGTAATTCGAAGTAGATGTCGAAGATGATGCAGACGAAGTGGCCGTGCTGGTCCCAGTCGAAGATGAACTCCCGGAAGGAGCTGGCGTGGAAGGTATAGAACTCGTGGTAGTGATAGAAGCCGTTCCCGAAGGAGAATCACTACTACTCTGCGCCAGAATGAGGGACAGAAACGCGAATGGCACCAAGAGGGAGTGGAAAGGCGCCATCATGTTGGTGGTGAAGAGAAGTTTAGAAACGAGTGACTTTCGACAACCTCTTTACTTTTCGGAGACACAAGAGGTCGACGAGACAAGAGAGTGTCGGGGGAAATCAGGAGCAGGAAGCTCAAGAGCAAACTTCATTCGTGACCAGGACGGAGCTTCGAAAAAGTTGGACGCGACGGGAAGACGCACTTCTCGGTCGCATTTTTCGAGAGATTAACACAGCCCAGACCAGACCAAGACTTCCGAAAAATAAGTACCATCTGACGTGGTGCCGGGCACCCATGATCGCATCATGGACGATATCATGTCCCCCCTGCATCAGTATCTCGATTCCCATCAATCGAACAAATCAGACCCCTCCAGAACCCTTCATCCATCCAATCATCCCTCCGTCCGGAAATACTTCGAACAACCTTAATAATGTCCCGGCAGCATAATTTAACGACAAACCTGTTTTGGGCGCCGGCTAGGGGTATAAGATCCGAATATAGAGAGGAAGTGGAAGGGGGATGCAGAAGCGCATTGATGTTTTTAATAATGCCGGATTTGAGCAGAAGACGGTAATGCATGTTAGTGGCGGAGGCCGCTCCTCTAGCATGGGATTCTAGAGGGATGGCCCCTGGATTGTGTTGGACGACGGTCGTTGGCGAGTGGTTATGCATGGTGATTAGGGCGCTGCGTGCCTTGCTTTAGTGAGGACAGTGGTGATTTCAGGGGCTCGCTTCCCCGCGTGTCCAGTCTCTCCAGGGCTGATTGGTGTGGTTTTCTTCTTTCTTAGACGGAATCTGGATGCGAAAGTTGTTGGCAGCTTGTGGACGCATGACATGGGTTATCGATACGAACGCCGACGACGTAGGCAAGAAATGGGGCGATATGGGTGAGAATGAGGTTTAGTGTCTCGTTTCATGGGCGAGGGGAATCGGTATAGAAAAGTTCCAAGGTATTTGATATAGGAGGAGATTAGAGCTGCGTGGGCTATCCTGCTGACTACTGTCTTTGTATCTCCAGTATGAGCTCGGTCCCTTGCTCTGCTTCACGTTCTTTTTCCCTCACTTGACCTCAGTTCTCGACTGAAGCTCGTGGCTTCCATTCTCTTCACCACTTCACCATCAAGATGTTTTCCCTCGTCTACTTCACGACGCTCATTCTCTCTCTTCTTCCTCTTCTGGGCGTCGAGGCACAGTCGAATTCTACCGGCTACACGGGATATAACCTCACGGTCGACGACTCCACGGGCGATTCCACTACCTATGCTACCGAGAACACAAACACAAGTGTCTCAACGACTTTCCCTGAACCAGATGTATACTTGAATGCTTCAGTATACATCGGCGAGATCGACATCTTGGTCTCCAATCTCACCGCGAAAATCAACCTCGATGCTCAAGTCCTCAGCTTACTGTCTTTCAACGCCGGTGTCGATGTAAGCATCGACCGCGTATCCCTCACCATCCAAAACGTCACCGCGAAAGTCGTCCTCGAAGCGCGTCTTGAGAATCTGGTCTTGATGATCGACGACATTCTTCAATCTCTCGATCTGAATCCAGTACTTGTCACACTAGGCCAGGATCTAACAGCAATCACGAATGCGACAACTGGTCTCTTGACCGATACCACCTCTTCCCTCACAAAACGGGCCGAGGACTTGTACCAATTCGATCTACTCGACAACATCCTCTTCTCCTCAAACGACTACAGCGGGAACACGCACAAGAACCGCGTCCTAGCCCAGAACGGCGATATCGTAGACCAGTTCCTGGATAACAACGGGAATGTGCAGCGGACCACGACGGTGGGGAATTATCTGAAGGATATGACGTTTAATGGAGAGAATGTTACGACGACGCATGATGGGAAGCCGGCGCAGCAGTTGGAGTTTGTGTATGAGCCTTTTACTGGGTTGTGTGTGGTGAGCTTTGTTTTTGTGGATGGGAGTGGGGAGGTGCTTGGGACGCAGGTGCTGAGTGAGTTGTTTGGGGGTGGGGAGAGTACGATTGGGGCTCAGACTCGGAGTGGTTCGTGAAGAGAGGTGCAAGTTGGATGGAGAGATTTGATAGAAGGTATAATTGATTCGTGTATATCTTTTGATCTTTTTTCGGACCTCAGTTTGTGATTTTGGCATTGTATTTGTCTGGCTTTGCATGTGAAGTTGCCCCTCCTTTTCTGAATCACTTTTCCATGTTGATACTGCACGGGAAAAAAATGCTTTGGTTCCGACGACAATACTTCAATGCAAAAGTGAATCTCGATCAGAAGGTCGGCACTTGAGACGAAATCCACTTCGGAGCTTGGAAGTTCTAGAATCAACATCCGATGTCTTGGTTGTCCGTGCGGTGTCAGACCAGAAAGAAAGGTGAGAATTATCCAGATATACTGCGTCAGCGTGGGTAGCTGATGCATTTCTTGATCTCGCATCATGCAAGATTCGCACTTTACCCGGATATCAATCCACATCACGCAATCGAGAAGCCCGCAAGAGCCGAGCAGACTATTACTTAGAACAGAAGCAGAATGATCTTAGCTATCTATCTGAAACATCCTTTCCATCCATCTTCTTCACTCTTTCCAAGTACTCCCTCCAAGCATTTCCAAGATCAGCAGGCCTTACAACACCCATCCAATACCCCCACCACCCCTTCCTCTCTCTCATCAACCCACCTACCCCCATCTCGGCCAACAGCCAGTCAATATAACCCACTACATCAAATGTCGCATAAGTTCCCAGCTCCCCGTTACTCAGGTATCGTCGCTTACACCACGCTACCCATCTCGCTATCTTCTTTTCTCTTTCCTCGATACTAGGAAGCGTAACGTGGTTGGAGAAATAAGCAACAGCCCACATGGCTTGTGCTTCTGCTATCAAGAGCTTATTCCCGGCCGTGATATGGTTTAGGAAGATAATCGAAGGGTCGTGGAGAGGTGCGATGCAGTTGTAGAGCCGGTAAGGTGTTGTGGGGAGTTTGCGGTGGAAGTGTGGTGGTGGGTCAGCAAGGATGGGGAATTGGTGGAGGACTTCGATGTCCGCGTCTGAGGTCAATTTCTCCCATTTCGAGGTTGTGGATGAAGATTGTGAGGATGGAGGGTGGGGAAGATCGAGGTCGACGAGGAGAGATGGCGAGAAGAAGTTGAGACCGGCTTTCCAGCCTGTGCCGCAGAGGAGAGCATCGCATGGGACTTTGGTGCCTGACGTGATGTGGATGGTTTTGTGGGAGAGGGATTCAATGTCCTCGCGGTATACTGTGACATGCTCGGCGATGAGAGACCAGAGGTCTGGATGGTGTAAAGCTCCTCCTGTTCCGTTTTGCCAAAAGATGCTTTGTCAAATGTGAGTTTGGTATACAGGTAAGAAGTATGTAAACTTACTCGGTGTCGTACTCCAACCCTTCAAACCCCTTTGTACTTTCTCTTCCTTTATAATCTGCCTTCTTTCTCACATCATTATCTACTTTCTTGAAGATGGACATCACAAGCCATTTCCCCACACGAGTCCTATGCAAAAACAACGTCCACCAATTCTCAGGATTTGTGATCGAAGGCTGCAGACTACTCATAATCCTCGTCTGAGCAGCTTCCACGACATTCCGATAAGGACTCTTCACATCAAGGGGAGCAAAGAATCCAGGTCCCGTTCCATTTTTGCTGATGATCCATGATACAGTTTTTCCAGCTTTGACGGCTTCATAGACCATATCTGCTGAGGACTTGCCACCGCCTAGGACAGCCACGTGTTGAATATCTTTGCAAGGGATAATGTTCGAGTCTCCGAATTCTTGAGAGTGGATCAAAACTCCATCAAAGTTCTCTTGTCCAGGAAATACTGGCATGTTGGGAAGTGAGTTCTCTCCATTTGCCATCATCAATTTCTCGGCTGAGAACAGGACCTGCTTATCTCCATCCTCCAAGCAGGAGATCTTCCACTTATCATCCGACTTTTCAATCTTCTCAACTTGGGTTCCGAATTTAATTCGATCTCGTATTGACTTTCCACAGTGGATCTTTGCATCGACATACTTTTCCAGATACTCAGTGGTGTATTTAGCTTTGAAGCAATCATTGCTGCAGTCTTCCTCTGGTGGACGCTCCATGGGCATATCGGCGAACTCGGCAATTCCGTGAGTCCATTGGGTCCAGAATTCGGAGTAGAGTCGTCCTGCTCAGCGTTAGCAGTGGATGTGACGATGCGAGACATGTTATGAGAAGGGAGCACGACTTTTGCTGAAGACGCCGCCGACGCAGTGATTTCGTTCTAGTAAGACGAAGTTGCATGCAGGGAATACTTCGAGGTATCGTTGAGCAGCTATGATTCCGGATATTCCTTGTACTTTGTTAAATGAAGGTTGCTGGGTGTACGGAGGAGTCAATGTCAGCTTACCTGCTCCTATGATCGCGACTTCAAAGTCGGTACTGGGTTCTGATTCGCTCATGATGGAGAGGCTGCCCATGACTTGGGGACGGGATATCAGCCGGTTCAAGATGCAGGAGATACAGGAACTAGAAGATTCCCAGGAAGAATTGATGTTAAAAGTGCTAGAGCGGTATGAATAAATTACTCGTATAAGGAGGCCAATCGTTGTATGCTTACATGCCCCACTGGCCCACCTTCGCATCCTTCCGTCGCACCAGTATCTGCTATTGGACTTAATCTTGGACCTAGTGACGGAATCTACATTGTTGCATGTTACCAATGTTTACATATAAGGAAACTTCGAGGGATACTTCAACTTGAATTAGATTGAGGAAAGGAAGGGGCGGTGGGTTTAGCGAGGTGACGCTGTCCCCAAGTTTTCAGGGGCGTGGTTGCTAAAGTTATAGGGGATGCTAATGCCCGACACAGACTTGGGATAATATAATTGGAGTCGTCAGGTTTTTACAACGATCAACTTTGCCTCCTTCTTACTAATGTTGATTTGAGTCAAATTATAGGTGGACTTCGAAAAGGGAAAGATTACATTATCTGTCGTACTTTGTTCACTTCGACTTTTCTATCTAACCTCCACACAATAGACACCAGACCTATTTGAGATTCACTTTAGAAAGATATCCTCCATTTATCAAGCTCAGGATGGTACCGTATACATTATACTGTACTCCTTGTCCTGGCTGTCCAAACCATGGAGCAATAGGTCCTGAAAGGGCAACAAAAGCTTTCTCTACTTTGTAGACATGGTAATTGTAAGGCCAACTGTTTGAGGACAATGATAAGCAGTTGCGAATAATATTGGGAAAGGGTGTTTCACAGAATGTAATACTTACGAAGGAGTTGTGTCAGGAGTATCCAAGTTCGATGGCGGCAATGCTCTTTGCATGTACGGCGCACCATATGGACTCATGTAGCTGCCATACTCAGATCCAAAACGATCCAACAATGATCCAACAAGCAAGGTAATGTTGGCCTCGATAGGCACTGAAGCAGTGCTCAATTGGAAGCCGTCGTCAACGGGGTAGATGTACGACCCCGCGGTGGCATTGTACCACTTGGCTAGATATGCTCCAGGGCAGAGACCTCCGAATCGATCATAGGTAACCAGTTCACTGCCGAGGACGAGCCTAGTAGGAAGACTCTTCGGCCCGAGACGAGTATCTCCGCAGACGTATTGGTGAATGAGCGTTTGATTGTTTGCAGTACCAGCACAATAGTCTGTGTTGGTTTCAGTCTGACATTTATCAAGAAGTTACAAGCTCTGAAAGTGGAGAACTATGGCCGGATTCCCAATCTTGAACATGGAGATGCACGTACCTGGGCATTGAGCAGTGTTGACTGTACTGACAGCATCGCGCTCGCTAATAGCCGAGGGAATAGGAGAAGCTTGAACGACAACAAGCAGAACCAAAGTCGAGAGAATGGAGTTGATACGCATGGCTAAAGAGTGACAATTGATGCAAACTCGAACAGAACTTACAGATTCCCAATGCTGGTCGATGTACTTTTCTTTATATAATTTTCCCTGCAGGTCCCCGAGCCAATTTCGATAATGCCGAAACGTGGAGAAACATACCCTATGCCCTGGGCTCATCTAAGATCCACGACGGTCACATCCGGACAGGTACAGGTGGACGCCACGAGATCTCTGTGTAGCCCTTGTTCAGCTTAACGATAACCACGTTAGCTGCTAAGAGCGCACTTTGCTTACGTGATCTCGAACGATGCTCACAGCAGCTCAGCCAACACCTTTCAAATGGCGTTCTTGGTTCAGATAAGATGGTACAGAGATCGGAAGATCAGGAGAATGAAGCAGACAGCACATGTGGTTGTAGAATCCGTTGAGCGCTGATTCAGAGAAATTGCATATTGAAGACATTGCGAAATTAACTGGAATGTTTGTGTGACATCGCAAGCTCTCAATGGCACGTACGAGACATGAAGGAAATTAGGCGCTTCCTCCCTCAGCTGAAGTCTCATAGCCACTTGGCAAATTTTACATAGGTCGATAGACATGAAGTATGTCAGCATTTACGTTGCAAGCTGCTTTGGACGGTTACTTGCACTAGTCCAAGAATCAAGTCAGCTTCATATCAAAATATCTACACAAATCATACGATGAAAGTGTATTTGTACGTACGGTGATTACAATTTATTCAATCGTCGGAGGAAATGATGCTCGTGAAAAGAAAATATCAATGGCAGGACAAAGCTGAGAAGATACGATGAACTATGTCGGGAAAAAAAAGAATGTGAAATCCAAAACCGTGCTCCTCTTGAGGCAAAGACATACAGCATCTTAATCAATGGAGAGAACTTCGTACCGATGAACACAAAACAACTACAGAGAGAATATCCGAGCAATATCAAATGACGCAAAATGCGGGGTAGCGGGGTAACTTGGAAATCTCCGAACACGCTGCGGATGCATCCGTTGGGATCTGCTCTTGTGTCTGAAGTCATTCATAACACTGAAACATTATCTGAGGAGCGGGGAGACAGCTGGCAAGTTAGAAATCCAAATCTTTTGATACGAAACCCCAACATGGGAGACACCTACCTCGCCAAGCCCACCGGAGAATGTTGCCTTAAAGGCTCCATCCACGAAGGAGAACCAAGAGGGACATATGAGACTATTTCAAACATCGAGACATACATCTCAACTCCTCCCAAGGGCAAAGAGAACGGCAATATCCTTCTCTACTTCCCAGATGTATGGGGATTCTTCAACAATGGATTGTTGATCATAGATGGTTTTGCCGATGCTGGATACTTGGTACTGGGATTGGATTATTTCCGAGGGGTAAGTTTGTCTGGGTCCCACAGCGAAGAGATAATAAGGGACGTGATAGGATCCAGTATGGAAGCATAAGAAAGATAAGAATGATACCACTACTGACCCAGACTTTAATTATGAAGCTTGGAAGAAGAAGAATATTACTTTTGCTGATGAGGCAGTGCCAAAGTGGGTCAGGGAAGTGAAGGAAAAGTATGAGACGCCAGGGACAAAGTTTGCGTGTGTAGGGTAAATATTCACCCACGAGAATCCCAGAACCTGCTGATACATCACGAGGTACTGTTTTGGGGCTCCATATGTTTGCAATGAACTTGCAAACGATACCGTGACGGCTGGAGCCTTTGCACATCCAGCGTTCTTGAAAGAACATCATTTCGTAAATCTGAAAAGTAGGCTACAACGAGATGGGAGAAACGGTTCAGCGGTCCCAAGTTGACAGTCTATAGATCCATTGTTCCTCTCCTGCTCGGCGCTTGATCATACATTTGATACCAAATCTCGGAGAAGAGCTGTCGACATATTACAAGACATCAAGGTCCCATACCAAGTTCAATTGTTCCAAGGCGTCCAACATGGATTCGCTTTGCGTGGGAATATGGAAAGTCCTTATGAGCGTGAGTTTTCGAACTGGTTAAAGATGGCCTGGGCATTGGAAATTGCTGACATATTTACAGGATATGTGAAAGAAGAGAGTTTGGAGGGCATTGTGAAGTGGTTTGACTTTTGGTTGTCTCAAAAAACGTAGATATTTTAGTAAAGACATTTGCTAGATAGGATGGGCATACCGAAATGGAGAGTAAGATCTGTTCCGATACCTACATGCTCTCTGAAATCCAGATATGTTTACAATGAAGTAGATTTGGGCTGTGATTCCGCGACACCAGGTATTTATCGCCAAAGTTTCCGGGAAACAACGACTACAAATTCAACGCAGTTCCTTTCCATCCCACCTACCTAGCCGCCAACCCTCATACTCTCCGGTGGTCCCAGATAACTTGTTCTCACACCACCAAGATCAATGAGAATCTTCTGAAACACCACACCAGGCTCCAGTGCCCAAAGATTCAGCACATGCGCGCCTGCAGTTAAATCATGTTTTGTCGTATGATCGTATCCTTGCCTCTCCACTCCTTGAGTCCAGGTGCTCGGCATGGTCCCCAAATCTGTAATAGGTACATACTGTGACTTGACAGGAGTCCCATTGTCTATTGAGATTGAGTATGCAAGAGGGCGGGTAGAGTCTGTGTTGAGTGATGGACCAAGATAAACGGTTATTGAAGCGGTGGTGGGGGTAAAGATGTAGATGTTGTAGCTGAGTTTTGGTGATGAAGGAGGGGATTGTGAGGCTATAGTGACGGGCAAGAGTGTTACTCCTGCGAGACTTCGACCATAGTTTGGAATTATGCCATACGAGGCTTCCGAGGTGGAAGTTGCGGTCGTCCAGTGTTCCGGCTCGATGCTGATTGTCTTGTCACTTTCCACGAAGCCTGTGAAATTAGATGAGCTGAGATAGTTAGAGAGTGGGACAGTGACAGTGAAGCTGGTATCGCCAGCTGTGATGACAATCTTTGACGTTGTGGATGAGGATGGTGCGATTTCCCAGTCGATCGTGATGTTGACTCGTTGGTCAGATGTCAAACCTGGTGGTTTCAATTGTCCTGAAGAAGGAGACGTTTTCACCCATAGGTCGGAAGAGATAGTGAACGAAGTTGCTGTGCTACCTTTAGAGAATATGTCGATCCACCTCGACGCTGGGCCATAACGACTCATTGGCGGTAGTGCCGTTGTACTCCCACCTTCGACAAATACTCCAGGAGTACTGCTGGAACTCTTCGCGGGAGATGACAAAGACGGCATGATGTTGGTGGAAGGTTGCTGCCTGCATTTTATGAGCCCCAGGTTGTAACATTAGATCGAGGAATTCTTACCAAGAAGTGTAGCCAATATGAGTCTGGTCCATCATATGATCCCATTTCCCACCTAGCAATTTATGATACGTGGTCGCCAGGTCCTTGTCTGCTTGGAATGCGCTCGTTGCCATCGTGCCATACTCAGTAGCACTGACTCTTCCTTGCTTCGCGTACAAGTTGTTCTTGGCAGTTGAAACATACAAGTCGTAGAGAATGCTTCCGGCTTTGGAAGGATGCAAGATTAGTTCGAAGAACGCTGGCTGTGCATTTGCGGGCAGAGAATCATACACCGCTTGAGCGGAGGCAACAATAGCATGCCATTGATCAAGGACGGTATCAGCTTCGTTGTAATTGGTGATGGAATATATTGAAGCATCAATAAGTTCATATTTTCTGAGAGCGGCAAGGTGCGAGTAAGTGTCAATCAAGGAGGAGATTTGGGCAGACGTCGAAGAACCGAATTGAAGAGTGGAGAAATTGTCAAGCCAGGTTTTGACACTGTCTGGTGAAGAATGTAGGCTCATGTCGTAGGCCAGGTCGAGAAAGTGGTTAATCGGTATTTCCTATTATGTGTCAGCTGGTTCAACATTGTGTAATGGATACAGACTAGTGGCTTCAGATCCCCAACATTGACAATCCATATCTGTCGTGCATTGCGATTGTAAGTCATGTGCATCTGCTCCCATGTCTTCTGAGGCGAGATTGTATTGATCCACTTGTAGTTTCGTGGATCTCCAACATAATCAAAGTGATAGTAGACTCCTGCTCCTCCACTTCGTCCGACCTCACTGGGAATTGGAAGGCGCTGCATATTGCCAGAGTTGTCATCAGACCAGAGAAGAGTGATATCATCTGGGACTTTCAGACCTTTCTGATAGTATCCTCCTACTTCTTTGTACAGGCACCACATCTGTGGGATGGTGGAGATGTTGCCAATCACCGAAGTGAGAATCTTCTGCTGTTCAGTTACCACATCGAGAAGTGAGGCGGCATTGAGTGTAGGGGAAGCTGTGTCACCAGATCCTCGCATTCCCATGGTGTACAGGGATTCATATGGTTTTGCTCTCTTTGCTCCATCAGTCAAGAATTTGATGATATTCGCTTTATTCGATGTCCAATCCCAGGATCCGGCGTACTTTTGTTGCTCCTTCGTTGATCGCATGAGGGGTTCTGTATGGCTTGTCCCCATCACAATTCCGTATGTATCTGCTAGTGGCTGATTCTTGGTATCATCCAATGCAAACATGCTATCCCACATTGTGGGCCAGATGTAGTTTGCTCGGAGTCGAAGCAATAATTCAAAGACGCGGGAGTAGAATCCAGAGACGTATCCTACTCCACCATACTTCTCCTTCACCCAATTCGTGAGAGCAGGTTGCTCATCATTGAGAAATATCCCACGATACTTGACACTCGGAGGGCCTTGGGCTTTGTGGACATCGAGAGCGAAGATATTGGTTTGCTGAATTGAAGGAACATCCGCGAACCAGTACCATGGGGAAACACCGATCTGCTCCGAAATGTCGTATATTCCATATATGGACCCGCGCTTGTCGCTACCAGCAATGACAAAAGCTGACGAAAGTCCTTGCATCGGATCTGTCACAATTTGGGTGGTGAAAGACTCCCATTGTCCTTTGATTTTGGAGACATCGATCTTTCCAGCAGACACTAGAGAGTCGATGAGCTGCGACTTTCCGATAGTTGCTACGATGATTGCTGGTCCTGGAGTCGAGGATTGATCTGTGGATGATTGATCTTTTGTGATGACTGTCAAATTCTTTCCCGTTACTCGTCCAAAGTCTGCTGAAAGATCTTGGCCCGCGCGAAGGACGCCTGGAAAATCAGAGCTGGAAAGTATTAATGTTGCAACAGCAGATCCTCCTGCTAGTTGAAGTGGTCCTGCATCAAACGAAATAACTCGCTGCTGACCTAGAGTCAAGCCACAGGAAACGAAGGAAAGCGAGATGAGAGCGATCGACGTCCACATCTTGAAAAAGATTCGACGAACAAACGAATCCAAGAACTTCCGAGTGAGAAAACCATGTTTCCTATAATGAAATATACGGAGGGCCACTTGCCCACGTTTATATTCTGGAAGATCTGACCCCCGCACCAGCAATATGATTTCAGTCGGCACATGGATAAGGTCCGGGAGACAGTAAATTGCTGAATCGAAACCTAGCCTCAAGGCACCGAAATGAACAAATATTAAGACCCAAGAAGTCCAACCAATCCGGTACCCCTCGGATAGGATAAATAAACATTAAATAAATCAGGGTAGTACCTGTGTGCACCATTTGCCGGCTACATTTTCAGATCATCAAAATCCGCCCGGGTGCTCCTTCAGGTACTCAATCTCTTCTGGTGTTGACATCCTTCTCAATATCTCATTCCGAGACGGAAATCGACCGAACTTCAAAATGCAATCCTTATGCCGATGAGCAAACTTCAATGATATCGCGACAGTTTTCGCCGTTTCCGAATCCACCTCGCACCGAGAAAGCAGAGATTCAAACATGGCGATTCCAGCGACCTGGCCTATCAATGTCTCGCTGTGCATGAATGGCATGAAGAAGAAGATTTCTTGGATAACCGATACCTCGCGATTGAATCCCTTTGCAATTGATTCAGTTGCGATGTCGAAAGCTAGAGGATCGGCGCTGAATGATTCGGGAGTGTCTCTGTATACATTTCGAGAGAATTGATCAAGGAGGATGATGAGGGCAAGAGATCCTTGGGGTTGGGACGTCCAAGAAGTGAGTTTTGATGCACGTGCTTTCTCGATGAGGTCGCCGAACTGGTCCTTTATCTCCTTGTCGACCTTATCGCCACCACCGAACCAATTCTTGTGGCCGAACCAGTATGATAATGTGCGATTGATGTCTGCATCCACGGTTGATATCGAGGACATTGGACGGAAGAATGCCGGGGAGTAGAAGGTTGATTTGACAGTTGCTTGCATCCCAAGAATCTGGTACCCGTCAGCTGAGCGCTAGAATCACTCAGATGAATTAGATATTTCCTTACCCTGCTAAACGCAGATGTGATATTGAAGGTCCTCATTTTGATGGTAGACGTGATCGCGAAGTTTTTATTTGTAGTTGAAAGAATGTTTTCATACAGTATGTTTAGACCGGATGAAGCTAAGTATGCCTGCCCCAATAGGGGGTCCGCTTGGACTTTGAAGCCGATAGGTCCGGATGACAAAGCATGCGACAACGACAACACAGCTCATCAACCCTTCTCTCAAGAGGATCTTGCATGCTAGAAATTAAGGGATACTGCGAAAGGGGGACGAGCAAGGTATGCGACGGTTTTGCTGATAGAGAATGAGGGCCAGAATTATCACGTGTGCCTTAACTTCCCCACCCTTGATGGTGCTGTCTGTCCTTGTCCCAATGACCTTTCTCCGTTTGTCATGAATGAGTCTTGGTATCTTTTATACAAACTTATCCTTCTTTCAATCTTCTGCATTCCGAACAAGATTGTCCAAGAATCTCCAGGAGGTGCGGGGTAAAGTCCTCAAAATGCTCGAATCTTTGGTTTCCAGTTGGCACGAGACAACTTCTCTCTGCAAGTTCTTAGTCTTCTCAATCATACTCATCCAATACTTTGCAATTAAAAATCTCCTACGAGTCAGAGGTGTACCAGGTCCAAAACTCTACGCTCTCACGAAATGGCGACTAGCATATGATGACTGGAAAGGAACGAGAACGAGGACAATCCATCAACTTCATCAGAAATACGGTCCCGTTGTTCGCATCGGTCCAGATGAGATCTCCTTTAATAGTCTGACAGCACTTAAGACTATATATGGAGCAGGAAGTGGATTTGAGAGGACAGTTTTCTATCGTATGTTCGATGTCTATGGGCATCAAAATTTGTTCACGTTTGCTGGAGTGAAGGAGCATGGCGAGAGGAAGAAACTGCTCAACCATGCATATTCAAAGTCGAGTATTCTCAAAATCTCCGCTGCAGCTGTGGAGAAGAAAGTTTGGGAATTCATGGATTTGCTTGAGAAAGCTCCGGAGGAAGCAAGCGAGACTTTCTCTAGTCTTCACTATTACTCTCTGGACAACATTACACATTTCTTGTATGGAGAGGAGTTTGGTGCAACTTCAGCCTTGACAGGATCGGTTGCTGATCGAATCATGTTGGATGATGTTCTCAATCCTACTCGAAGGAAGCTGGCATGGTTTGCAGCACATCTGCCACGATATACTAAATGGCTGATGACGAGGACTGGGTTTTCTGAGAAAGTGGTAGCTGGTCTCGGTTTGTTGCCTCAAAAGAAGCCAACAGTCTATACCGGTATCCGTACACATGCTTTGAAAGCTTGGGAGACATTCTCATCATCCTCGGACGACGTCAAATTTGCATCCAAAGACCACACCATCATTGGACGACTTGGAGAGGTTCATGTTTCAAAGAAGGAGGGTGGATTGTTGGACATGGAAATTGCATCTGAAGCAGCAGATCACCTCTTGGCGGGAGTTGACACCACGAGTGATACCCTCATGTTTCTCATTTGGGCTCTTTCTCTTCCGGAGAATGCCCGTTTCCAAAGAAAGCTCGTCGAAGAAGCCGTTGCAATCCCAGACTCGGATCTTGATGCACGACAAATTCCAACAGCTGACGCAACAGGCAAGTTGCCATACCTTGCTGCTGTCATCAAAGAGACTCTGAGACTTTACGCACCACTTCCGGCGTCGGAACCTCGAAGTTTACCCGTCGAGTGTACGATTGATGGCTACAATATTCCTACTAATACGACTGTAAGCATGTCACCATACAGTCTGCACCGGAATCCAGAAGTCTTCCGAGATCCGTTGGTCTTTGATCCCGAGAGATGGTTTGGAGAGCCGAAAGAGGTTGCTGAGATGAAGAAATGGTTCTGGGCATTCTCGAGTGGTGGGAGGATGTGCATAGGACTTCAGTGAGTACTCTCATCACATTGTGGAAAGCATGTTAATTAGAATAGCTTGGCGATGGCGGAAATGACAACTTTGACTGCTGCAATCTACAGAGTGTATCGTACCAAGGTAAAGGCAGGTACCGAGGATACTTCACCAGGCATCACAAGCCGTTTCGAAGTATTTTACGATGAGTCGAAACCTCGTATGAAGGTCAGTCTGGAGCTTTATTAAGTATACGGCGCTACTGCTAATTTGTAATTCATAGGAACATGAATGTTGGATCGATTTCGAGAAGCTAAAGCGTTAGATGAAGTGATTGAAAATGCGCTAAGCATTCGGTACCGCTAGAGTACCACCTTTTGCTCCTTTTCATGTCTGACTCACCGGCAGTCTATAGCAAGAATGGGTTTTGGATCATTCAGCATCAAAATTTCAAACTCTCAACTCGCAATACATTGTACTTCATTCCCCACACACAAATCCGCCATGGCATCTCTGCCCGACTGCATCGCAGCATTACTACCAGAACCATCCACTCCAGCACCGAGAAGAGAACTCAAATACAACAAGGCAACGATGAAATCGGCAAGTAATTTCAATAGTTCGAAAGACGAACTTAAAAAGATCTCGGCGGCGAAACGGCAGCTCAACGACATGATGTGGGATATTTCTGCTCTCAACAGGAGGCATCGTCTTCAGTTTCAAGGTACACCAACGTTGGAAAATGGAGTTTACCAATTGGAGAATAATCTGAACGATGTGTTAGTAGAGGAGCACAAACATGAAGTTCTCTTGCAAGCATTTCGGCAGCTGGTGTCGAACAACTTTCGGCTACGATATCTCAAGCACTTCAAGGGAATTTCCCAGCTTCCTGGGCATTTGAATGAAGTTGTCGGTTCTGATGGTAAAATGTATCTAGCCAATTGGGACGAGATCTGGAATGTAATCAAAGAAGAGGTTTTCGCGTTGAGAGACTGGGAGCGCCCATCACATTGGAGCATGATCAAATCACGTTTCCCGCCAGACACACCACTTTAGAGCCTTTCAGAGCGATCGCAAAGCTTTGCAATATGTCTTGGTACCAGGTGGTTATGCAGATCAAACACAGAGAGACTGACCTGGCAGAGACCAGCTACCTCGAAGCTGTACGTATCAAGGGGTGGTATTACCCCTTGGCAGAAATGTTAGTAATAGACAAAGTTGTAATGGAGGTTGGTGTGCTGGATATTGAGCATGTGCAAACTCGAGACGAAATAAGGGCAGCGATGAAGGACTTTGAGAATCGGTGGTTTCAGGATTCGGAAGGATTCATCGAGTGTAGGGATTATGAGAAGACAGAGGAGGAAAGAGATAGATTGCAGAATCTCCTCGATGAGGAATAGAAAGATACAGAGAAGGGTATGGGTATGGAGAAGATGATCGTCGAAGAGTGAAGGAAAGCAAGGAGTTGAAACCCGCCGAGCTGTTTCCTTCATAATAAACAATTTAGCCTCAGAATTTACCTGAGTGAGAACGTATAGTATGGTGAGATTCCTATGACTTCGTGCTGCCTATCCCCCCCCCCCCCCCCCCCCAATATCTTCAGATATGCACGCAGGCCACGTCTCCCAAACTCCAACGGCCATCACTTCACATTCGCAGGAAACTATAGATAACATAAGTACCCAATGTCCACAGGCAGTGAAACTTTGCGATATGCAACAAAGTTGGTCTAAAAATAGAAGGAGAAAAAGTTGGGACGTTGATAAGAGTGTACCATGTGAGCGGCAGGTGGGTGGAGTACAGTCCCTACTAAGAAGGAGTATTTTGTTAGGGCCGACGTGCAATAACCCTGCAACGATCAAAGTAGGAACTAGGGAAGTTTATTGAGACTCTGTGATGTGCAGCAGAAATCATTCACCAGCACTT
Source organism: Helotiales sp. EF0021 (assembly GCA_000292665.1). Classification (NCBI taxonomy): domain Eukaryota; kingdom Fungi; phylum Ascomycota; class Leotiomycetes; order Helotiales; species Helotiales sp. EF0021. The sequence goes on along the minus strand of AIET01001066.1, from coordinate 89,238 downwards.
ATTGAGCTTTTGGAAGGGAATGTTGTGAAGCGTTCAGTCCAGCCAGAAAGTAAATGTTTGGTGGTACAGTGAATTTCGTTGACTCTTCTCTGTCTCCTTCTAGAAAACAATCTGTGATCTGGTCTATCTCCTGATCTATCTAATGCTCTTCTACCTGTATATCCTGATCTTCTCGATTAACAAGGTCTCGCCAATCTTGGTCTGCTCTATCCTATATCCTGTAAACTTTCTATCCTATGCATCTTCCCTCCACGCCAACAGATCTCCCGGCAATCATCTTGACCAAAATGATCTTGATTCGGGGCTCCTTCGTGGCTTGTGTTGGCCTGCAACACAACGCTCAATCGGAAAAGTGACTGCGAGTTCTATACGCTAAAGGTCTGCACTGAGATCAGCTGATGGACAACCATTGGTGTGGAAATTTACTTACTGTTTGTTGATTGCCTATGCGATGTTTTTCCTTCCCTCAGTCGATCTGAAGATGGAAATACTCCGACTTCTTACAAGCCTCCACAATCTCGGTCGGGATTTTATGCTCCTTCTCACTAACCACAATCTGACATTGCTGTCGTGCCAAAGTATGCTCAAATGCATAGCAGAGTAATTCGGCAATCTCCTCATCTTCTCCAACCCGACCCAGCAAATTCAACTTCTCCATAACCGGTGGCAATCCAACGGAATGAAGCCGAGGATGTTTCTGACCAATAAGTTGAAAATCCCGAATCGAAAGTGATTTCAGTGCCTGAAATTCACGCAATCTCAAAGCGTGCTTGCCGACTAGAGTTGGAAAGTCGATGGTGATGGTTTTGAGAGAATGATTTGCAGAAGCAATAGCGGTAATATAGTCTCCGACGTAATAAGGACTTTCTTCTAGCTCGGGTTCTGGTTCAGCAACTTGTGTGATAGTGATAACTTCCAAGGCTTCAGGATGCATGAGGATATCGGTCAGTGCATCATCGTTGATATCGCATTCCAGAAGATGTAGCTCCTTCAAGGCCGTATTCTCGGGTTTCTCGGGACTTTCGAAACCGCGTTGATCCAGCTTTGCACGTTTGATGGTGAGTATTTCCAGGGTTGGATGGCTGAAGATGTGGATATTTTCTTGAAGATCCCAATAACCACCATCTGAACGTTGATAGAATAGAGTACCTGAAACGATCAGTATCAGACCATTTGATGACACGTGATACTTACAGTTCTTCAGACAAGCCAGGTCGAACGGACCATTAAACAGATTTCCAATTCCGTGAGACAACTTTTCCGGTACAGACACCTCCAAGTTCTCCAAATTTGACATGGTCGAAATGGTATGCGAAAAGTGGTCGAACTTGAGGCGCGCATCCACCGGACTTGCAGGCAACGCCATGACCTCAGATAGTTCCTCGCTGGGATATTCAAGTCTGACCTCTTGAATCAGCGAACCACGGCGCGGTCGACGAGCAAGCGATTCGGAGAATGATACATGATGGCGAGGATGATCGAAAGCAACGGATTTGTGAAGTATCGGGTCAGCGAGGCGATTCAGCTTCTTGGAAACCAAGCACACGGAGCTAAGGTCGCGCGCGGAGAGTATCCCGAGGATTTGAAGGACGATTTCATCGGGCAGATTGCCGAGCGCGAACTTGTCGATGCTCATTGTGGAGAATGCGGAGGATGTGGAGGAGCGGTGAAGAAGGCGGGGAGATATCGTAGTTTATTTTGTTACTTCATGGGCCGATTGTGACGAAGAATTTATGTGGCGGTTTGGCACGGCACGGGTGAGCTGGTGCCTGAGGATGAAAGCTTATTGAACAGCACGTGATCTGATGGCGTTACCTAGGTAGGCACTCTCCTGCAACATTAGGTAGACGTTTGGGACTACTTGAATGTTCGGGTTTGTTTAAGAGATGGTCCTACGAAATGTATTCCAAGACCATTAAAATTCCGGAGTTGGACAAAGAATGGCGGATGCTTGAGTCCTTTGTCCGCAGCTGCACCGACTTGCACTACTCAATACCCTTTGAAATGGACAAGATACTTGTTATGCCAACTACTAGAGCATACAAAACTCAGTAGGAGTTGTAGCTAGATACATCCTGCTACTAACTTATATTGTTCTTGCTTAGCTTCGTCTAAAGTTTCTCAAAGTCTCCCCTCATACCTTCGCTTAAATCTATATTGACCTTTCTTAAACTCGACCAGAGTATATTGCAGCTTACAAGTCCTGCGCTCCTCCTCCTTACATTGAAAATACTGAATCACAGCGACATATTTGCTGACATGATTTCAAAGCTTCAAGTGCTTGGGAGATTTCTCAGCTTGGTTGAAGTAAATTGGTATCAGTTAAGTCCTCACATATCATAAATGTTTCAAGTTTATTAAGAGCTCCAAATCCTCATGTTGGGAGGCTGATTTCAAAAGTCCTAAGCCTCATACTGTTCCAATAATTAAAGTCCTTCAGCCCCTTCTTGGCAAACCGCAGTCTGCCTTGTCAGCAGGCCTCGACCAATCAGCCTGCAATTCCTTCACCAGGCAGCCGACACAAGGCTGTACCAAGCAGGACCTCATCCAGCCTCAATCTTTCTTCAACCTTGTATCTTTTGGATCATTTATAGTTCTTGACAACATGCTTCGCTCAGAGATCGACATCCAAATTCCTGGACAAAGCATGGCATCTGACCATAAAAGCAGGACCACCTCGACGTCAACAATGACCAAAGTACCAATCTATCAAAGTTACGAACTGTATGCGAGCTAATCGAAACAGAGCTCTCAAGGCAAGAAACATATGACGAGCTTGAAACTCTCAGACTCTCGGAAAGAAGACCAAATTTTGACCAACACCCTACTATCACAAACTACCCGTGTCGGAGGTTCCAACTCAGCCCTAGTCTCATGGCCAAATATCACAACTGAATCCCTCTCTTTACAAAGCAAAGGAACCTTCCATTACATTGCAGAGACCGTTGGACGACAAGTCCTCCAAGACCCCGAATTGAAGAAGGCGATTCATGTTTACATACGGACCACTGATCCAAAGTATTTCCAGCAAAACGTCCCACGTATTTTCACGAGATTCGTCGAGATCATTCTCGAGATCAATGACTTTCTCCAAACCTCTCAGCAAATTGCGAATCCGAGGCGAAGGTATCGCGGACCTTTTAGCCAAATGGGATTATCGAAAAAAGACAGGGAGGGTAAGAGCAGGCTGGCGAGTTTCAAGTCAAAAAAGATAAGTGCTGGTAAGATGTTTAATATGATTTGGACGTGGAGTGCTCCAATTTGGGACGTACCGAAGCTAGATGACGAGGGGAAGAATTACTGGGCGAGTAATGTTGAAACTGTGAGGGATTCGATGGCGGTGGAGATCTTGAGGGAGGATTTGCGGGGCTTGAGGAGGGTGTATGCTGAGGTCGAAGCGATATAAAGGAAGGTAGTAATCGGGAGCTCACCTGGTCACAACTGGAGATGGAATGTGCAGGACACCTAGCTGAGCCAGACCTAGCGTCAAAAGCCTCAAAAGTGATGCACACGAGCGTTATTTAAGATAAAATCTTAATGTCAAAAGGGCCTGAATTCTCAAAATGCCTCAGAGAGTACCACCAAGCTTCCCATCACTCCACCAATTCCGAAAAAGCCACCAACATCATCCCGCCCAAGGGTATATTATTCTCCACCCGTCCGTCAAATAAAAACTGAGAGGGTATTCGCGTCTAAAAATATTTCCATCTCATCCATGAAGTCATAACGCCATATTCGGTCGCCCATCAACGCCAAATCCGTCTCCAACCATCCATCCCATCTCGTCACAAACGCCGATTCCACATCTCCAACCATCTACCAAAGCTGTTCCAACAAAAAGAAAATGAGAGCGTCAAGCGCACTCTTGGTCCGTGTTTCAAGACGGATCGCTTACAACCATTACGCCAGCTTCATCATTCGTCATCCAGATCATCTAGATTGACGACGCTCTTGTTGTCATCGAAGCCACTACTTGTATGCCGACCAGCCAGCAGTAATCGGATCATGGTAGCATCCGGCTTCATCGAAATGTACATGGTTGGCACTACTTGATGAGGAGCTCCGGTTTTCCCGCAGTTGGCCTTGATATAGCAGAGTTGTTTACCAGCCAAGTTCCACGGCATAATGTCATGTACTTTGTATGAGGCAAATAGCACTGACGCTTTCAATTGTTCCCACTGAGAGAAATCTGGGTCCAAGAGACCGTCGCAAAGGAGCCGTGTAACAACATTGTCAGCATGAGGTCGTATAGCCCGATATTTCTCGTAGAAAATGACGATGTCGTTGTTGTAGGTTGACTCATCCCCGGGTGGACGGGCATAAGCACGCCTTCGCCATTCGTCCTTGAGAGCGCCAATATCTGTCTCTAGATCACCGAGTAGATCTCTCCAGTCTGTGTTTTTCTTCGCTTCTTCACAGGCTTTCTTTCTCCACATTACCAGCGTCTCATCAAACCACGGTACTTCAACTCCAACACCCTCCCAAAATTCATCCAATGATCTTCGAACAGCCTCATGTGCCACCCACATCAAATGCTCTACAATATCGGGTGCCGAACGAGGCACCCAATCCGCATTCTTGTACAAGAGTGGCTTCGGTACAAGCTGTATCTTCTTTTGCTTGAACTCGGTGAAAAGTTGGTGGTTAAACTTATAACCTTGCTTCGCTTGGTCCACAAGACAACTACACAGTTGAGAGAGGTATATACACTCTTCCGTGTCAGATCTTCCTTGAGTGTAGCGGACTTTATCTTTGAAAGAGGTGACAATGCCTAGCATGCTTGGCTGCAGGTTGAAATCGAATGCCTTTCTGAGAAACACCGACGTTGGAGCGGCTTGGCCGCGGACTAGCTCCCTGTAAGTAGTAGTCTCTTTAGACAACAATCCTTCTCCAACAAGGTCCTTCTCCTCTGGAACGTCTGCATTAACAAAGTTGTCAACAATGCTAGGCTCAAAGCAAACCCAGGCGATGTCACCATCATAATCTCCACCAGAAAGCTTTTCAGCAAGTGACTTTCCTTTTGTCGAGAAAACGATGGTGTCTTTGAGGCCCATCAGCTCTTTTTTGACCACAGCTCGAACCTTTTGGATGTCGCTAGGAAAATGTGCAGGATTTCTTGCCACCAGAACATCGTTGTCGTTGAGAAGTGCTCCAGAAAAGCCCGAAACATTGTCTGTGAAGCTTGACAGATCAATGTACACCTCGCCTTCCTCGAGAACGCCCCAAAAGTCAGGGATCATGTAGGCATTGACAGATTTCCCAGTAGTGATGTTCATCCTATCTGTAAGCTCTTTGCATTTGCTCTTAAAGATCTGCCGCGTCAACTCGATCATACACTTGAGCTTTCTTGGGCGAAAACCAGAGTCCAACATCATGTTCAGCCTTTCCTGGATGGCCACGGGAAGACCCGCTCGGAAAGGAACAGACCAAGATTTTGCTCGCTCGGTGATGTTAGGCCGGTTGTCCCGAACCCACTTTTTGAAAGCATAAGGTTCGTTAACTGCCTCTTGCATGTCCGTCAGACTCTGGGCTAGTCCTTGCTCCAATAGCTTTGAAAGAGCATCTCTCATTGCGTTCTTGTCCGCAGCTCTTTCCATAAGAAGAGGAAGGAATTGCGTATTGAGATTTGCAGATTGCAGAGGAACGGAATGTCTCAGCATCTCGAATGGTAGGTGGGTGTGTTGATTTGGGCGCCTAGTCCACTTCTGCTGCGAAGGGTAGACTTCGATCCATTCGTCCATTTCTTTGTCGGTGTGATCCACCACCCATAGGCCTTTGGCTCCTCCGAGACGGCCCTGAAATGCGCTGGGTAAGTGCGATAGTTGTAAATGTCGCGCAATCTTGTAAGCCAAGCTACGAGAGATACGGGCAGCGCCATCGTTCATTTCTTTCTTGTCGACCATAATATCCGTGGCTTGATATCGTATCTGGGACTCGTCGATGTCGACTGTTGCCGTGTTTCTAGATACCGCCAGGGATGTGCGAGTAAAGAGCTTTAGATAGCTCTGCCATTTATTCTCTTTTGTAGGCCGTATCTGGTCGAGAAGTTCTTTGATAGTTATGATTGGTTGATTATGTGCAATGCTATTGTTAGATTCGCCGTTGAGATTGCTGCTGCTGACGAATCCAAAGCCATCGACTGCGAAGAAATTGACACGGTGAGCAGCTTCGGGCCCAGGATCAAGAGCTTTGATCTTCGACTTTTTTACTGGGGTTAGGAAGAATGGTTGCCATCGACGTCCTAGCAGAAGATGTACACCATCGACAAGCCATTCCGACAACTTCGCACTCCATATTTCTTCTCCCAGTTCTTCCCTCAACTTATTGACGACAACTGGAGAATTACGATCACTAATTTGCGGCAGGGTGAGCTCTAGAAAACGGTCGTGTCCGAACTGACGATCGAGGCGATGTGACTTGTCGAATTTTAGTGGGTTCAGCTGCAGCTTGAACAAGGGCTCGGAAGATGACGTAAATTTCAAAGATCCAGACATGATCGGTACGTGGGGTTCACCCCGTCCAGCAAGTTGGAGAGCATGTTCCCAAATGACTGGATCACATTTCTGAGGGAACTCCTTGCCTCTCAAGGCAGGGAGACTATTCAAGAACTTCCACAGTGTGTCATACTTTTCCAATGCGGGTGTAACGGGAGCATGAAACTCAGAGAGAGGGACTTCGACATGTAGGAAGACGCGAGTAATCTCGTATAATACGTACAGAGAAGCCTTGTTGAGATCGTTCGGAAGTTGGGCAGCTGAGATAGTGAGTTATGTGTGATCAATATGTGATACAACTTACGGAATACACTTTTTAAGGAAGACTTCAAGTGCTTCTCGGCCGGTAGCAGCAGAATGTCATCATCATCAATCACTGCGTAGTTCAAGAGATCCTGAGACAGCTCTTCTGCTTCTGGTGCATCACTCGATACAGCAGGACCCTTGTCGAAGCTTGAGTTCAAAAGATCCTCTTCAGGGGCATCGGCGATTCTAGCCTCGAAACTGCTAGATTGGTAGTTCGAGCTCGAGTGCTTATCTGGTTGAGGGACCATGAACGATGGTCTCAATTCTGGCCATGTGATATCCGGTTCGTCAGGAATCGTTGTTTGGGTGCTGACGAAAGAGACTGGGTCTGGTCGTGAGAAGACGGAGCTGAAGCTAGTATCTGCGCTTCTAGTACCAATCGATTCTCGAGTGATTGACCGCCCACGACCATACAGAGGATCAGGTGGGGGCATCGTCGACTTGGGCCGAACAATCTCATCGGACTTGGGCTTCTTGACTGGAGCGAGGTCAGAGAATGGTTCATCCCTCGCACGCTTAGACTCTGCGGATGTTTTCCTCGATGATTGAATGACCGAAGACTCGGGAGCCGTTTTGCTTGACGTTAAGGGAAATGGTAGAGCCGTATCGTTGAGCTTCGTGTCCTGCGGTATGAATCGTTTTGGCGTCTTCGCATTTTTAATCGGATCGTAGACGACCGTCAGTCGTTTATGGAGGAGATCCAAAAGCTCCTGCCTTTCAATAGAAGTAACCGGCCGTGTCTTCTGTCGCGTCTTCTCAGGGACTACACCTCTTTCAGCCTTAGGTTTATTGATCCAACCTCTCCACTTGACGTATGCTTCCTTCTCGTATTCTTCCGCAGTGGCAAGCAATGCAGCTTTATCTTTCCAACAGATACGAACAATCATTCTTACGCACTGTTGTCGCAGATCCATATGCTCTCGAGAACTCGGAGATTCGTTCGCTTTGGGCAGCTCGAGCTTGAAATCCCAAAACTCATTTAAGGTACGCACAACATGAGCTATGGTATAATTGGTCTCTTCAATCCTCTTCTCGCGGACCTTCTGAGCTGCGTCTGCTGGAATATGCGGTGCCATAATGTATCACAACTCGAGGTAGGTTCTGGCCTGGGAGTTGGTCAGTCAAGCCTTGGCTTGAAGGGCTGAGCTGCGCGGAGTTTCGGTTTTGTTAGATTCGTCTTTTAAGTAATGATTGTATACATCAAAGGACGCTTGACATGTCATTCGATTGTATGAGGCTCGAGGCGGAGGACGGGTGCTATGTCGGCAACTCATCAGCATGTCTGACGAGGCTGGCAGAAGCGCAATCAAGTATCTACCGCGCTAGCAGACGCAATACTGATATATAGAACTATTGGAAAATGGAATGGAAATCGCTGGGTGTGAATAAACGCCAAAATAGTTGTGGCAGGTTGTCGGAGGGTATTTCGCCCGCAAGGCTGTGAATTTTATAAGTTCTTCCATTCGAATCTAAGGGAGTGAACTCTGCCATTGGGACTTACAGATGATATATAAGGAAAATCGAAGCAATTTGAATTCAGCAAAGTAAAAGCCAGTCTCATCGAGGAGATTGTCGCGAGTGAGGGTGGTTGTTGAAGCTGAAGAGGAGGATTGCGGGACAACGCTTTGGTCCTAGCTTTCTGCGGCCCGTTCCACGCTAGCGAACCCCTAAAATTATGGGCCTCTAAAATTATGGGGAAGGAAAGCCGAAACTCATCACTAACGCGATAATATGTGTGCAAAAGTGAGCGACAACATCTTCGACGATATGCTCAAAGGAGCGGAATGTTGCCGTTGCTCGAGTTGTTGAAACAGGTGATTCGAGTCGTGGCGTATCTGCATTCTCTCAGCTGCAGCACACTGTCCAATCGCTGCAGCCTCTTTTTGTTTGCTTATTGGACATTTCAGCATGTCCCTTGCCATTTATCCATTCCATCACACCCTTTCGAGGAGTTGGGCGCGAGCATATCGAATGAATGATAAGGAAATGTGGCGTTGAGCGTGGGGTTGACTTGAGGAAAAGATCATGTGGTGGAGCATTTGTCTCCGATGCAGAGATGACAAGTAGTTGTCCTTTGAACAGTGAATAGAGAGCTCTACAACTTCGAGCGAGACTGACGAGAAGAGGAATGGTTTATATACCGTACTCAAAGCAAATGTGAAGAATGTCTTGTTATATGTGTTCGGGCACAGTTGCACCAACTCGCGAAGTTGTGGGGTGTGACATGTGTCATGAGCTACCTGGCATGTCTTGCGATATGCAAAGGTCCGTAACAAAAGAAATGCAAAGCTGCAAAATATGCACAAGAAGCAGCCAAAAAAATTGGGGCCCTCACAACCTGGTCTCACACTTAGGGCAACTGTGACATGCAGAGGAACCAGTTTGGAACATGACGGCCAGGTACGCCGGCACAGGGAATCATTGGGTGACAGGAAGAGTGCTTATTCGAGTCTATATAGACAGGACATGGCTAAGAATCTTTTAGGCAGGCGGGAGTGGTTGTGTGTCTTGAGTAGGCAGGTGTCAGACATCTTGTGTCTTAGGCATGCTGCAGTGGTTGTATGTCAAAGTTTATATATGTCTTGATCAAACGCCAGCAATTATGTGCTTCTTGGCTGGCTTGGCTGGAGTAGGACTATAAGCAAGTCACAAGCTTCAGATGATATCTTCAACTCTTCATGAGAGATTGGCGAAGATTTGATGCATCCTGGAAGATAGGCACAAGTTCAGACTACTTATTCTCAAATCATCTTCCCATCAACTTGGATATCTGCTATGTTGTGTTATTATTCTATATGCTTGGCAAAACTTGGGCTCTTGCGTTTACTTGACTTATTACTCTTACCATCTATAAGAGACGTTCCCCCAGTCTTTCCCATGTTCACAATACATCAAGTTTCAGGTCGCCTTGATGTAGCCATCACGTGTCGCTATTCTCAAGGACATCAACCCCAGTGGAATGTCCACCTCGGATATCAAGAGGCATCGTATCCAAGATCCCATTTCCCCATGATCTTGGTCCACCCTTGATCACGATGCTATTTCTCGTAATGTTCACCTCCAATCATTGGTGGTTCGCATTCGCTCGCGTCATCTCGGCAGTCGTCACCCCTCTACCCCGCAATGCACTCCACGAAGCCCGCATGTAGACTTCAGGCTACGCGACTCTCCGTGCCTGCATATGCCCTGCATGTCTTCACGATGCGCTTCAATGAGAACTCGGCATTTGACGGATCATCGGGAATGTTGCGGCATTCGATTGTCTAGTGGGCCTTATTTTGAGATATATCTCGGGTCAATGATACCACGCTGGGGATATCGGGGAAGACGGTTTGCTCCGCAGTCACTTCTCTTGCGGGGTTGATGAATAGATAATACATACATGCGACGATGTAGATTCTCGTCTCGTCTCGTCTGTTCTGCTGTCATTGCCGCAATGTTGTCGAGTCTTGTTCTACTGCCTATTGCGGCTGGCATTGCCAGTGCAATCAACCTCACAGTTGCTAGCACTGGTGGAAATGTTACTTCTCCATTGATGTACGGACTCATGTTTGAAGATATCAATCATTCAGGAGATGGTGGAATATACGCAGAACTTATCCAGAATCGAGCATTCCAAGGCAGTACCGAGCATCCTACTACACTCTTCCCATGGACAGCAGTGGGAGGTGCGACATTAAGTTTGCAGAACACGTCTATACCTCTGTCGTCGGCGCTTCCTACCTCAATCAATGTCGCATCTGGAAATGAGACGGGAAAGATTGGCCTCCTCAATCCAGGATGGTGGGGCATAGACATCAAACCACAGACATATACCGGTAGCTTCCAGGTTTTGGGATCATACAATGGAACTTTCACAGTAAAATTGCAATCTGATATCACGGACCAAATCTTCGCCACTCTCGACATTCCATCTTCATCTGAGGGTGGAGAATGGGTGGAACATAACTTTACACTCGAACCTACAACCGCTGCAGCGAATAGCAACAACTCTTTCGTTCTCGAATTCGAGTCAGGACAAGGGTCTTTGAACTTCAATTTGATCAGCTTATTTCCACCAACATACAACGATTCTCCGAATGGCAATCGACCGGAATTGATGAGTGCCTTAAAGGATTTGAACCCGAGTTTCTTGAGGATGCCTGGTGGAAATAATCTGTGAGCTTTTCCAAATGAAGATGAAAACTGGATGCTGATATTTAGCAGTGAAGGAGATTCTTATCACTACCGCTGGGTATGGAATGAAACCATTGGTCCACTCACATCTCGACCGGGTCGTCCTGGGACTTGGGGATATGGAAATACCGATGGACTTGGTTTAATCGAATACTTCAACGTAAGCCCTCATTCCATTACCAGCTTTCATTTCCAGCTTCTCCTCCTCACATTGCCCCTCGCTAATAACCATAGTGGTGCACCGACTTAAACATGGAACCCATCCTCGCAGTCTGGGGAGGCATGTACCTAGGCACAGGAGACGTCATCCCCGCCAGCGCACTCCAACCCTATGTCGACGACACATTAAACGAACTAGAGTTCCTCCTAGGCGACTCCACAACACCCTACGGCTCCCTCCGCGCGTCACTCGATTACCCCTCCCCCTTCACTCTCAAATACGTCGAAATCGGCAACGAAGACAACATCTCCGGAGGAGCATCCAGTTACGCCGCCTACCGTTTCACCATGTTCTTCGACGCCATCTCCGCCAAATACCCAGATCTCATCATAATTTCCAGCACGGGAGATTTGACAGCCGTTGGGGAAGGTTCAGCGACCGATTACCACGTATATACACTCCCCGATCATTTCGTTGCTGATTTCAACCTCTGGGATAATGCTCCTAGAAACCACAGCGTATTGTTGGGAGAATACGCGAACGTGCAATATAACATCAAAGACCAGCCCTTAGCAGGAGTGAACTGGTCAGAAGCAAAACTAGAATGGCCGATCTGGGCAGGAGCCGTGAGTGAGAGTGTTTGGAGTATTGGCGCTGAACGAAATGGAGATGTTATCATTGGAATGAGTTACGCACCAGGGTTTATGAATATAAATAGTTATGAGTGGAGTGTAAGTGTCCCCATGTTCTTCATCCTTGGAAAATTGCTGACAGAAATCAAAGCCGGACTTGATATCCTTCACAGCAGACCCCTCTCAGACAGTAAAATCAACATCTTACTACGCCATCGAACTCCTCTCCAACACACGCTACAACGCTACCGTCCCCGTTACTTCAGATTCATCTTTCGGTCCCGCGTACTGGGTAGCAGGTATCGATGATCCCGGCAAATATACATTCAAAACAGCAATCTATAACTCCACATCCACAATCCCATTTAACATCTCTTTCGAAGGATTGAGTGCTGGAGATACAGGGACCTTGACTGTATTAACAGCTCCAGATGGGTTGAGCAGTAATAAGTTAGTTAATGGAACAGTGGTGGATGTGGTGGAGAAGACCACGACAGTCTTAATAGCTAGTAGTGAGGGGACCTTTGAGTTTGAGCTTGAGAATTATAGTATAGCTGTTCTGACGACTTGAGTTCTGAGAAAATGTATATACAATGCAAGGATATGCACATAGAATATAGGACTGTGATTTCTTACTCCATCTTATTGAGAAGAATCACCAAGGCACAGGGGTCTTGAATGTGAAACTCTCAGCCGCACCTGCTAATGGCACCCAAACAGTCAAAGGATCACCTCCTAATTGCTCTGTTACCATTCCTCTCGTGTTTGTGAGTAGGCTGGGGACAGTAAGCGGGATCGAGGCGCCGCAGATATTGGATCCTCCTGCCGTGCCGATGGATATTCCCGTTATTGTTTCTTTGACACGTTTAGCTTGGCCTAGCAAATGTGCAGATGTCATCTAAGGGAGATAATTCGATGGAATGATGAGACGTACGAGCTGCAGTATCAAGTGTCATAGTCATAGTATAATTGCAATTATCCCGAACCATTCTCTGAGCAAAAGATGCTGCTATATCATCATGCTTCAAAGACACAACTGGCCATGTAGACCTACTTCTCATTAGCCACCTCCACACTCCTATCCATCAAAGCCAAGAACATCAACCCAGAGAACAACAGAAGGATAACTCACACTCTCATCAACTCCCCCAACACAACCTCAACCCACATCTGAAACAAACTCCACTTCCCACTCTTCGCCGTAAGTCCCTGTCCCAAAGTCGTAGTCGCCACATCCGCCTGTCTCAAATTCGCTTGATGGAACATAAACGCATCATGATGTAAACTCAACAGATGCCTCACATTAGTATCTCTCTCTAACGCAAGTAGATCAAGTATCGTTCCGCTTCCCGTGGCGATAGCTTTCCACTCCGCGACATCACAAGCTGTAGTATCGCAATTATAGTATATATTCGTCGCCCATCTAGGTGTGATCTGAATTCCTGCGAAATTATCCGCCGACACGGTTGTTGTCAACGGCCAATGTTCGTTGATCTATCATCAATCAGCACTCAACTTTAATCCCTGAAAAGTACCCATCTCTAGCGTGAAGAAACTTACAGGATTCAACAACACCGACCTCGTATTATCACCCACAGCATTAAGTAACCCACAATCACTCCAAGCCCTCAACGCATCCCCATTATGCAACCCCGTGATAGCAGGAGGAATTAACCCCCTCCCACTAAACCACTTCGCACTACTCAACCCTACCTGAGCCAACCATGCCTGATTCCAACTCACCTCCTTGCTCACGTCGCTATACGTTGCTGCATTTTGAGCTTCGTGAGTGAAGGTGTGGGTTATATGCATGAATTTGTCTCTGTTGGCGGGTATTGCCCACCAAAGGAGTAGAGGATCGAGTTTTACGCAGGCCAAGGAGTAAGGATAGGTCGAGGCAGAAGCAGGCCAGAGAGATGTGCCTGTTCCGGGAGGTTTGACGTATTCGAGTGATGCTGCTGTAGGGTCAGGTTGTGTGGGGTAGCTTATGGGCCCGGAACCGCAGGTGGGAGGAGAGGCGACGTCGAGGTCGTCTGAATTCTATTTATCAAGTCATTAGCCGACTTCCTGGTAGAGGTGATTTTTTTCAATCTCCCTCTCACTTGAAAAGGAAATGAATGGATGGACTAAGAATTACCAAGCGGAATATAAACTCAGAAGGGAGTTTCTGTCCGTATGAACCTGGAGTGTTTGCAAAAATATGCAGCAATCACTTACACCAATATTTCCATTTCCATTATGTCCCACCTCCATCGTCCAATTACTTCCAGTCGGTAGCTTGGCATTTACAGCTGCCATCCAAGTAACATGTGCCGCGAGATCTACAGGCTCAACTCTGAATGTACCTCCAGAATACATCGGGGAAGTGAGGAACATGTCGTCAACTAAAAACATGAAAGATCAGTATAGCTTCTAAAGCATATCTGGAAGACAAACTCTGAGTATTAAACATAACCCTCCTATACCCAGCATACAACCCTCTCGTAGCCCAATGAATCCAAGCATGTTGCAGCAAAATACTAGTCGTACTCCAATCCGTCGCAAACCCAAGAAAAAACACCATCTGCTGTCTTCCTCCACCAAAATTGTTGATCACTCCCGCGACAGTATTACTCGTATATCCCGTCGTTGTACCAAACACCGCAAACGCCGTCGCAAGTGTGGCGTTCGAGATAGAAGCTGGGTAATGATAGAGACCTTTTGTGCTCAATCCCGCTCCTACGACAAGCCCAGCGGTTGGGAAAGCAGATTGATCCGAGATGGCCATCCATTGTTCGACGTTGTCGTCACAGCAAGATCCTAGTGCTGTAGTTCCGGTGGCTGCTGATGGAACGACATCTAGCCTAACCATCCTCGCTCCGTATGTTCTTTGGTACGCATATAAGCTATTCCATTGGGCTGTCGTGATGGCAGATTCATAATCTCCTTCCGAATTAGCATAGCTGACTTCGCTCAATACCACGATGCCGCCGTAGTTTCCTACTCCTCCGGTGCTCAATGGTGGAAGAGCAACACCACCAGCTGGTACGATTAAAAGTTGAAACGGGATACCGTAATCATTCAATCCGGATTTTGCGGAATAGGCAGAAGTTTCATCTCGAGCGATGACCAGGAAGGTAGAAAGGCAGCTCGCGGTTCCGGCTGTCGTTTGTCGTGTGTCATCTTCACTTCCTTGGATTGAGCTTTCGGCAGCGATGGTGGAGGTATTTGCAATTAGTGTTAGATTTGGGGTGATTTGAACAGGTCGAGGGGCCCAGAATGGAGGAGGTCGGCGAAGAGTTTGATTGTTCATTATCATCGTTTCCGTTGGACCATGGAAGTGTGTTGCTGTGGCATTTCGACTGTCTGCTCCCCCCAGGACAGGAGCGATAAGGAATAAAACATTGAAGAAATGAGTGCTACACAACATCGTGAAAACGTGGTGGAGAAAAATGCCAAGACTGAAGGAAAGAGAGGAATATAAAGTATGCAGACGGCTTGTCATCCGAACGTGGCATCTAGAACCAGGGTCACGGATTCAGTGATCCATATTGAGTTGCATTCTACCCTTTCCAGAGTTACGTATACATCATCAAAAGAATTGCGAGTGTGTAAAACAGCCTGAAGTTTCAAAATAACTTCTCGTTCCTGAGGACTTTCAAGATCTAATTGGGATCCTGCCGAGATCCGGAAGGCATGTTCCATGGAAAATTGCAACACTCGTGTGTAAACGTGGCGAAGGCTTTTTAGGAGTTCATGGTACAGGAAGCGGAACTGGGACAACACGAGGTTCCGTTTTCGAATTTGGATAAATGGATGATTAGAAATTTGCAACGCAGTAAGCCAACACTTCAGCCGAATTCTCCAGACGAAGTGAAATGTGCCAAGGTAATTGAACAAGGGAAAAGTGTGGAGAATGCTTGTTCTTTGTACGCAGGAAGTGGTAAGACTGGATTGATATATTGTTCTCGTGAGATTCGTACTTCAGATGTTCATTCCCCGCGTCCACGCGGCTCGCACGCCATTTTTGTCCCACTCTTACATCGCAGCAAAAATACCTCCAGCAATTGCTACAGCCCCTACGATTGGAGCTGCTGTCCTCATTGGAGCCGCACCGGTCGAGCTGATTGTGCCAAGGACCTTCGACGCAGCGCTATCGATTGCGCTGACCTCCCCAGCTACTGCTGTCTTTACTGCATTTGGGACGGACTTTGTATACCACGCCTCAGTTGTAACCTGCTTGTAAAAATATCCCGACTTGCTGATGGATGACCTGGCGCTCGAGGGGGCAGCAGAGAAGATGGCTTCGTTCGCAGATGTATATGCTGCGCTGTCGCGCCATGAGGTCTCAACGGCATGGAGAGCAGACGCGAGGGAAGTCGACTGTGCGCCGTTGATCTTGGGGGTCGAGGAGGGATAGAAGGAGGAGATGACAGAGCCCCTGTGATTGTCAGCGAGGCATTTTGAACGCAGCTGAAGGGCCTACACATCGAGACCTGCTGCGGATGCTGTTGCTGCGCAGAGCGCGAAGGTTGAGATGACTGAGAACTTCATGGTCTTTGGGTGTTTTCAGGTGTATTTAGATTAGAAATAGAGAGCACTTGCTCGGGACCTACATTGACGTTATATGATGTTTGCTGTGCCGCTCAGGGCCAACTAGTCGCTGCGATGGTATCGCGAAAGACGGGGCAGTGTTTGTCCGGTGTAACTGTTGGAGGTTTGATGGCCGTTGGGGGCTGTTGGTGCCTGTCCTTGACGTAAAATCGTACCCAAGTTGTCATTTGCCAAGTCTTCCACAGCCGTCTTCCGGACGACTGCGACACTACTGTTGTGACTCGTGCTGGATGTAATAGTGGTGTCGAAAAAGGAATATGTTGTTGAAGAGATCGCAAGTTTATGCCAAGAGAAGTCAGAGCCAATGAGTGATGGACTCCATGAGTGGAGCCATTCTATTCTTAGCAGCACCAGATCCAAGCCTAACATCATCTCATGGATAATGATTTCCTTTGTATCCTCGATCATCATTAGAGAGCTATGTCCTGAAATCCTTTCTCTTTACAAATGCTTACAGTCTTCGCAGTGCCTTGGTCGACACCAGGAATTTGAGTTTTTGGAAGGAGTTGCATGTCGTAATGCAGGGTGTGGTTCCCTCTCACCCGTCCTTGGTGTGTTGTCAGCTTGACAATCTTGAATGACGATGTAGCTGAGGAGAATGACGGAAACAGATGGAAACAGATCTGATATTGTGTGATTGGCATCAACGTAACAGTAATTTCCAATGCCGACATATCTCTGTACTCGCGATGATCTAGCTCGCTCGCAGCCATGAGTCAACCGAACGTATTGGTATCAAAGGCTTTTGGCGAACAAGCCAGAACCTTAGAACGCCGGAACCCCAAGTATCTGGACCGAAGCTTACGAGTACAAGTTCGAATCGAAGTCAAAGTCTCAGCAAGAAAGTATGAGACGAACTTATAATACTTCACACGACAATATAAGGCTGCGTGGAGATCCGACGCTATAGAATGTTGTCTCATTCACTTAGCATAGCTACCTCTGGGACGTACTCTCTGCGATCTATTGAAGATCAACACTTGCCCATCGGACATGAGTGTTGTCCAAGCTGGTATCCATTGGCGGTTGATATGATGCTGGGGACTGACGCTACACGCCTCTGCCTTGGACGCTATCACCTCGTTTACCACTCAACTGATTTTGCAGCTGCTCATCTTCCTGGGATGACCTTGAGACCTCCGCCTTTAGGGTCAGGTTGGCTTCTCCTTCAGTCTCTCGATCTCCATCCTGGTAGCGGCGTTCTCGAGCTCCAATATCTTATTCGCCAGCTTCAAGGCGTTTATCTTTATCTTCATCTTCAGCTCATGGATCTTGACGAGGGCCAAAGTGCTGTCGCCGGTTTCTCCCTCTGCACTGACAGTAATCATAGTTCTGCGCTCTTCCTCAGCTTTCCTCGGTGCTCTCGAGGGGTCGTGGTTTTCGTACTTCCATGCCATTTTTCTTGCCGAAATCGATAACTTCGAGGTCTTGCTACTCTTTATATCAGAGTTTAGGTTATTCATCGAGGATCTCGGGATTATTACACTTTCCACTGCCTCAGTCGTTGGCTTGGCTGAGCCAGGCTAAGATTGTTCGGTATTGGCTTCTGCATTTGCGCTTGAGATGCGATCGGCTTGCTCCTTGCTGACAACGCTCCATGCGGCAGCCATTGTGCTTCCAGTTTTGACTGTCGATTTGTCCTTGTATTCGAAATTCATATTGCGCAGCTCTTTTCTTGTGGTTTGGAACTGTGGTGTTGGTCGCGACGAGGCTTTGTTTCTGGTTGTGTGAAGCGACTGATATATCAAAGGCACTAGCGTACTTTCTTTCCTTCAGCAACACGTTCACATGGATTTGATATTATGGATACTTTACTATGTAAGTATATCCCAAAAAGTGTCCTCGGATGTTTTCTCCTGGAGCTGGCATAGTATTTGTAAAGTGTTCTGGAAGTGCAGCATCGAAATGGAAGGGAAATATCACAGCAATGATCATCGGTCAATTTTCTCTTGTTTACCGAATGGTACGCGGTAGGAAATTAAAGCTTGCAAAGGAGTGGAATGGTTGATTGTGCCTCAGCTGCGCTACCTCGAGGCTATCTAAAATGCTAGCGTCGAATTTAAGCGAGCCGTGCAGAAAGGGGCAAAGGTGAGATTGTTGCATTTCTTTCAATCCCCGATCTAAAGGTGCTTACTACTTCATGCCTATTATTAGACGGTAAACATCAAATGGATCATGTAACTCTCGAGAACTGAGATGCATAGATTGTCTGTACTGTTTCAAGTCATTCCATGGGTGACCACTAAGCTAAAGTTCGTCTCTGACACAGACCGTATGAACAGCAAGCAAGCTGTTCGTCAATTGACTTACTCCACGATATGTCTTTTTGTATATTACCATCTTTACTAATTGAGCTACTGCATCGAGAAATTCATTTTTGACTGTCGTTAGCATCAGCACGTCGGCTTCAAGATGTCACATGATCGTATCTTCGTCATATACCGCCATCACAACATTATGCACGACTGGTTGCCTTAGTATATGTATTTGAAGTTCCATTTCTATGAACCCGACTCAAATAAGAGTCTCACACATATGGTGTGACAAACGCGATTGGCGATGAGGATATATATATCCCAGATTCTAAAAGCATAGCTTTCACAGACATTAGTCCATTTTATCATATCATGATCTTTCCGATTAGGAGTACAGTAATTTTGACTAAAGCCATATTGTGGCTGCCTTCATTTAGGCAATGTCTATAAGACAAGTTTTTGAGAACTGAGAATGATGTTGTTAATACAGGTCAACCCCAATCAATTGAGGTCAAGGAGTATTTATTCTGTCTTCTCAACATCATCTTTCGTCCCTGCATCTTGTGAGACAATCCAATCCTTGCTTTTAAGGTGGTCTTGGTGATGCAGGATATAGCTTGGAGAAGAGCTGTGGCTCAAGATGTGTATCGTGGAGATGGTTTCAAGTCTGGAGCATGCTACGGTACGTAGTTTGTCATAATCGATAGCCATGACTCTCAGACTCTTGGTTGATGCTGTCTTTCGCCTTCTGTGAATCGGCCCAATAAGAGTACTCAGGCATGACTGTGAAACCGACGAGGTGCCCCGCGACAGCAGCAGTACAGTCGAGAAGGCTGTACGAAAGGATCTGTATTTCTCCGAGCAGCTGCTGGTATTCCGTAAAAGCCCGACTCAATCACTGTGATATGCCGGGGTTGATCGAGCATTTCAACGTGACCTCCCAAGCTCTACTATATCGAGACATTGTCCAAGACGCATTTTCATGTAATCTTCGAAGATCATAAGCTCGCCAGTGAGTTCGTTAGGGATGTAACGATGGACCGGGCTCAGCCGGATGCCTTTGAACATGTCCTCGATTTTCCTATACATAGAGAACTCTGGTGGTTGCTTGGGCTCTGGCGAAGGAAAATTGTCTCGTTCGTGTGGGTGGTTGTGACTGACTGCATGGCATTAGCAATCTACAGGGCAAGCATGACTCGGAGATCTTACAAAAATGCTTCCAGACCGTCCGGTCGAGGTGCCACTTGAAGCAGTTTGAGATCTGGCGAACGAGAACAGCTTCACTCCAATCAATGCTGTATTCAGCTATTGCGAACTCGGTGAAGCAGTCTTCGGCAATAGGACGGACTTCATCGAAGACTTTGTCGCAGGCTCCGTCAAGGAACATATATCTCCGAGTTCTTTCAGCAATTGTTGGCGCAATAGAGACGTAATCGAATTCGTCGTTTGGCCGGTTCAGCTCTTCGATAATACAGTGGAGAATTAATCGTGGTCGAATAACTCTGATCCGTGGTTTAACGGCCACGTCAAGTGTGGGAACCCTTGATTGTTGCGCCGAGGGGTTGTCGATAGCTTCGAAGAGCCGAGCGATGTCAACTTCACGGAATTGATCAATACGATTTCTGAGCGTCATGTCAGCATCTTGAACAGGAGATTCCTCTGTGTCATCAGTGCTGGGATCTGATCTTGAAGCATTCCATGCAATATTGCTGTCGAGCTCAGCTTCGGTTGTGGTGTGACCGAGGGTCTCGACGCTCTGCGCGTACAGGGACGCGGTTTGATATTCGTTGCGGCTGTTTTGTACCGCATTGGTAGTAACGAATTCCTCCTGCGAGGGAGGAAAAGTTGCGTTTGGTGGTTCGCTGCCATCCATTGAAAGTATGTGGTGGCGGTGGCGGCTGTGTTGTGGGGAAGGAGAATATTAGATGCAAAGTAAGCGAAGCATTTGCGATGTTGAGATTCACTTTCGATGATTGCCCCAGCCTGTTCACGTGGCTTCATAAGGCCGACGATTCACCCGGGTTCCCATAATCCCGCATTCGTTAGTTAGAAAGCCTGTTCTTAGATTGTACTGGAAGTGTCACGAATCCAATATCATGGGCTATCTTCAAGGGCCCAAATGATAGCATGACTTCTCTGGCGGTATTTTGTGATGGAGAAAGGCATTCTCTGAGTATTTCGCCTGGATCAGGCTACAAAGCTTTTGTTACACGACTGAAAATCCCAAAGTCCCGTACTCCGTCCAGAACTCCCGAGTACAGTTAATCCGCCCCATCCAACTCCTCAACCTTGCGCTTCAACTCCTCTATATCTTGAAAAACAATCGAAGTATTGTCTTTGTGGGTCTTCTGCTTGCGTTTCATGATGTAAGTGTTCACCCTTTCATCAGCTAGCTCACTTTCAAGGTCTTGCATTCGTTGACTGAGCACGCCGGAGGTGAGCTGATGAACTCTGGCTTCGAGACGAGCATTGCTCCTTTCCAATTCCTCTACTCTCCTGGAGGTTGGCTCGTGAGACAAGCTATCGACCTCGCCCTGCAGAGGACGGAAGGAAATTGGTGATGTCTGAGCTGCTACCGATGCTGAACTAATAATCACTCGACTTTCAAATGACAAAGTACTTGAGAGATTATCGTAGGAGAAAATAGGGACTTCTCGTCTGCGACTGTTTCCTAATAGAGCTTCTCTAGAATCTCCAATTCTCGGACGACCATGACTAGAGGAACATACACCAAAGAATGCACTTGCAGCCCTTGTCCTCATGCTATTGTTTCATGTGATCAAAGCCTATATCTTTGTGGAGATTCCTCAGATATCTCTGCGAGCCACAGAACAGGTTACGACCCATAAGTCCCTAAAAATGGCTGCTATCAAACAAAGAACTAAATGAGGAGGTTGAATGATCCGTAAAAGAAATTTCACTTGAAAGGCACACGAGGTAGTTCAAATCCATTCATTCGCAAAGAAATGCAAACTTCTAGCTAATCGAGCGGAGTCTGATACCAATGCAACTCAAGACGCTCAAAGGCGATGTGTGAAATCACTCAATGGCGATCAAAAAGCCAACCGCCACTCAAATTCAGAGACGAGCTCGACCCTGTCCCTTCTGCAGATCAAACCTATCAAGGTTCATGACCTTATCCCACGCAGCCACAAAGTCCTTCACTAACTTATCCTTTCCATCCGCACTGGCATAAACCTCTGCCAGAGCACGAAGCTCAGCATGGGATCCGAAGACGAGATCAGCACGTGTAGCTGTCCACTTCTGTTGACCGCTCTTGCGGTCGAAACCGCCGTAGATCTCGTTGTCGGTGGTCTTCCATTGGGTGGACATGTCGAGGAGGTTGACGAAGAAGTCATTGGTAAGCTTGCCTGGAGTCTTCGTAAGAACACCGTGAGAGGACCCGTCGAAGTTGGCGTTCAACGCGCGGAGACCGCCGACGAGCGCAGTCATCTCTGGCGTCGAGAGAGTGAGAAGGTGTGCCTTGTCAACGAGATAGAACTCAGCGCGAACACGAGACGATGAGTGACCGTAGTTGCGGAATCCATCAGCAACAGGCTCGAGGTGGGAGAATGACTCGACGTCGGTTTGCTCTTGGGTAGCATCCGTACGTCCGGGTGTGAATGGAACGGAAACACCGGAAGCCTTCTCAATGGCTGCAGCACCGGCCAAGACGATAAGATCTGCGAGCGAAACCTTCTTGCTGGACTTCTTCTGAACGCCCTCCAATGCGCTTAAGACCTCCTTCAAGACTGCAGGGTTGTTGACCTTCCAATCCTTTTGAGGCGCAAGGGCAATGCGGGCACCATTAGCACCTCCACGTTTGTCACCTCCACGGAAAGTTGACGCAGAAGCCCAGGCAGTAGTAATGAATTTTGTAGGGTCGACGCCAGTCGCCAAGATCTCCTTCTTCAGGCTAGCGGCATCATTCTCATCGATGAGTGGATGGTTTGAAGCTGGGATAGGATCTTCCCAGATGTGCTCCTCAGATGGGATTTCAGGGCCCAACCAGCGAGATCTTGGTCCCAAGTCACGATGCAACAGCTTGAACCAAGCCCTGGCAAATTGATCGACGAGTTCCTCAGGGTTCTCGAGATATCGACGAGAAATCTTCTCGTATGCTGGGTCGAAGCGCAGGGCAAGATCAGAGGTCAACATTGTTGGCTTTTGCTTCTTGCTGGAATCATGGGCGTGGGGAATTATGAGATCGTCAGTCTTGGCGACCCATTGGTTGGCACCAGCAGGAGACTTGGTGAGCTCCCATTCGTACTTGTAAAGGTACTCGAGGTACTTGTTGCTCCACTTGACTGGAGTGGAGGTCCAGGTGACTTCGAGGCCGGAGGTAATGGTATCGGGACCCTTTCCGGACTTGAACTTGTTCTGCCATCCGAAACCTTGCTCTTCGAGTCCAGCAGCTGCAGGCTCCTTTCCGACATTCTCAGATGGACCAGCACCGTGGGTCTTACCAAAAGTGTGACCACCGGCAATAAGGGCAACAGTCTCCTCGTCGTTCATGGCCATACGGCCAAAGGTTGTGCGGATATCGCGGGCAGAAGCGACTGGGTCTGGAATTCCATCGGGACCCTCTGGGTTGACGTAAATCAGACCCATGTGTGCAGCTCCGAGAGGTGCCTCGAGATCTCGAGTATGGATGTCGCTGTGGTTCTTCTTGGATTGATCACCATCGACAACACCCTCTCCTTTCACTCCTTCGTTTCCACCAGCATAGCGGACATCGTTGCCCAGCCATGTGGTCTCTCCTCCCCAGTATACGGACTCATCAGCCTCCCATGTGTCAACACGTCCACCAGCGAAACCCTCGGTCTTGCCACCCATGGACTCAATTGCCACATTTCCGGTAAGGAGGAAGAGATCAGCCCAGGAGATCTTGTTGCCATACTTTTGCTTGATGGGCCAAAGCAGGCGGCGGGCCTTATCGAGGGAAACGTTATCGGGCCAAGAGTTGAGAGGGGCAAATCGTTGTTGGCCTGGATTCCGTTAGCTTTGGTTTGCAGATGTAGACAAAGAATTCAGCTCACCTTCACCACCACCTCCTCGACCATCAAAGACTCGGTATGTGCCAGCACTGTGCCATGCCATTCTGATGAAAAGACCACCATAGTGACCGAAATCCGCGGGCCACCACTCTTGTGAATCGGTCATCAACGCAGTAATATCCTTCTTCAATCCCTCATAGTCGAGGGTCTTGAAAGCTGCAGCATAGTCGAACTCCTTCAGTGGGTTCGTCTTGTCGGTGTGCTGACGGAGGATGTTGAGTCTCAATTGGTTCGGCCACCAATCTTGATTTCTCTGTCCGCCACCTCCGACATTGGCGTGCTTGACGGGACATTCGCCGGCGTCTCCCATTGTGAAATCTGATGCTAAATACGAGGTAAAGAAGGTGTTGTGATGCTGAGATTCTCTTCACGATGTAGTGTTGTGAAGTTGTCACGGTGAAGAATGGGAAAAGTCAGGAGAGAAAGTCTACCCCGCTCCTTATATTTCGTGCTCGCCCAGCGCTTGCCCCTCATCCTCCGAGGGCTCAGACAGCTCACGCAACATCCGAAAGCCTATTTGTAAGTGTGGGGCTCAACTCAGCGTCTGGACACCGCTCGATTAAACATGCTCATCGTCTGATTGGTCCGTCTGACAATTCATTGTGTGCTACGGCCCCTCCCCCACCTTTCTCGAATTGTTTTGGTACCGGGATTGTTTCGGGATTGTACGGGACATTCTCCGATGATCGTAGTCATGAGTACGAACATGTACTAGGGTGTAAGAGAGCAAAATTTTATATTTATGAAGTAGTTGCCTTCATATGTTCAGTCGCAATTATTTAGCAAAGAAGTCGAAGCGTCATAGAATATATGGAGAACTATGAGGGGCAAACATGGTTGTGAGAAATGTTCCAATGAACTATTTTGGTATGGTGGGCTGCACAATTGAGTACACAGTAGCAAAGTCTGTTTAACTCAAGACTTTCTAGCAAGCCCACGGAGTTAGCTTGCAACATAAAACTAGTGGAGTCTTTCCCATTAAAAGCTTTGGTCTGGAGACCTCGACGGTTTGTTGCCTCTTCGGCAAGTCTAGTTGACAATTCTGGTTTGGGTAATGCAAACTCGTTATTTGCTTTTCATCTGCTTTCCTAGCCAGTCTTTCTTTCATCCTCAGCTTGCATTTAGCATTTAGCAACCTGCAAAAATGGCTCGTTTCCATTTCTTCCGCTGCTTGGTGCAACTTTCTTGCCTTTCAAAATTCAAGTCCCTCCCTCAATTTCGACTTCCCTGAGCAGTGTACCTTATTAACAGCATAAAAACTGGAGATGCTGTATCAAAAATTCGACTCAAGTTTGGTTTTTCTCTGTAGAATTTTGCAAAGCAATACATGAATTGACACTTGCTTGTTTGCTTGTACATTGACAACAGTAGATCAGACTTTGCGGGGAAAGTGCTTTACTTATTCATATACGCTGTGAGCTCAAAGTTTAGCTAATATACGCGAAGAAGTGTGAGAAGATCTCTTGACTCCAGCCTCGTGAGAAGATGAAGTTGCTTCACCGGTTGAATGATTTTCACCCCGCCAGAAGCTTTCGATTGCCGCCCAATATTTCGCACTATCTTCCATTACCAGAGCGCAATGTTGAGCGTAACCAAACAAAATACTTTCAATCTGGAAACCCTGTTGTCGTGCTTCTTCCATATGCGACTGAACATCTCTGAAATGAACCATCTGATCCCCTGCCGAATAGAGGTACAACCTTCTCGCATCAGATCCAAAGATAGCAGGATCATTCAACTCGACGCGTATATCTTTCAACGAACTCATGATCCCAATGTTTTGGAGAGTAGTAAGTGCTCCAACGGCGGGATATAACATTACTCGGCCGATCGTTTGAACAGGTTGGAAAGCTGGAAGTGACATCGTAGCTGCATCGTATGCCTTCTGAAAAGTCGCGTTCCCTGGACAGCAATCAAAGACGATACGTTTGAGCAATAAGGGTGTGCCGTCTTGATGCATGGAGATGGCGAGCTGGAGAGCAATGTTACACCCGCCATTTGAGAAGATGTGCAGTAGGATGCCATTCGAGTTTTCGCGTGAAGAGTTCCTCTTGCTCATGACTTTGCGGATAACATCTCTAGCAGGTACTAGGTGAGTGCGAATCTGGTGGAACGAACGCGAGGTAATGTCGAGTAATATTGTTCGAATGAGGAGGATATGAGAATTTGGGAAGAGTTGTTGGTATTTGGTCGTGTATTTGTGGATGTTTCTGGCTGTTGCACCTCCTAGCCAGGTACAGAGAATAATCATAGAAGGCGCCAAGCTGGTCTGCTGTGCTGGGGCTGGGGCTGGGGTGACGATAGTGGAAGGTTGATAGTAGGAGATATTTGATCCTAGATCAACAAAACCATCGATACTGTTGATTGTGGATTTGCGACTCATTGTTGCTAGGTATTGGATGTATCTATTTAATGGAGGTGTGTGGTTCTGTGAACAGAGTGTCGATAACAATTCCAACAAATCCAACAAATCCAACAAATCCAACAAACACGAACGTCCCAAACATGAATATGATCACGTGGCTACCGTTTTCGGAATGTTGCCTCCCAATTCTTCAGAAGCATTCAGGAGCATTCGTAAACCTCGCTTCTAGACGACACTTCAATATAGGCATTTCTAATTTTATATAAATTGCAACAATACATTCACATCAACTCGGTTCGGATGTCCCTATCAAACCCGAAACCGGGTACTTTCGTATACACTGCAACGACGCCCCCCTTTCAGTGGCTCGCTTAACCTTGATGCCCAGCCGAGGCTTCCGTACACAGGTAACTGAACGCCAACGGCGCATTCCTTTCTTTACATACAATCACGAACTATGAATCTTCCTCTCTTCTTACATCCTTTACTTCCATCCATGATCTCAGCACTTCCCAGATCTGTTACAAACTCCTCCCATATTATATCACATATCGTTCCCAGCGATAAACGCGGGGTACAACACACCCCACCTCTTATCTCTCAATCTCTCTTGATCACTGCGTTGTACATACAGACGACCGAAGCAAAACCACGCAACCCACGACATACTTGCGAAAGCCTCAACTCAAATTCAACATGGCATCCCCTGTCAAGCTTCTCTTCGGAGCCGGAGGCATCGGCGAAGGCCGCATTTCTCACACTTGGACCAGCGAATCGCAGAGCTCTGAGCTCCTCTGTTCCCTCCAAGAATTGGGACTCACAGAACTCGATTCGGCGGCTTCGTATCCACCCGGCTCCCCATGGGTCACGGAACAATTACTCGGAGAAAGTAAAGCTGTGGAGAAAGGATTTGTTGTTGATACCAAGATTCTTGTTCAAGCTGGTTTGTCCTTCCTTTCCCCATATCCTGACTCGATACGAGATGATGAGTGGCTGATAGATTGTAGGACTGAGTGAGAAAGGTATAGATGAGAGTATAGAGAGAAGTTTGGAGTTATTAGGTGTTGAGAGTGTGAATATTCTGTATTCGCATAACCCAGATGAGAAAACACCGATTGAGGAGAGTGCGAGGGCTTTTGATAAACACTTCCGACTAGGGCATTTCAAACAGGTATCCCCACTCCTCTTCTTCCCCTTTCCAAAGACTCACACCACATACCACCAGCCATTTATTAAAGGGTCCAAAATCTAATTATGAATCAGCTCGGACTATGCAACTACTCCCTCCCAATGCTCCAACAATGGCTACAAATATGCTCAGAAAACAACTACATAAAACCAACCATCTACCAAGGACATTACAATGCCATCACCCGCTCCCCAGAAAAAGCGCTGTACCCCTTTCTCCGCCAACACAATATCAAGATCTACGCCTACGGCCCTCTAGCCGGTGGTTTTCTCACCGGAAAAGTAACCCTCGCTAAGCAGAAACAAGAAACTCTCGCCGGTGGTCGTTGGGACGAAGGACGATTCCCTGTGTATCCGTCAACATTTGATAAACCAGTAATCCATTCGGCTATGCTGGCATTTTTGAGGAAATGCGAAGAGCATGGTTTGAGTCCAACAGAGGTTAGTCTTAGATGGGTGATGCATCATTCGTTTCTGGGGGAAGGGGATGGGATCATCCTTGGGGCGTCCAGGATTGATCAGTTGAAAGGGAACGTGGAGTTTTGTAGGAAGGGAACGTTGGGAGAGGAGATGGTGCGGGCGTGTGAGGAATTGTGGGGGAGTGTAGCGGGGCTTATGGGGGATATGTTTGGGTAGGGTTTGGAGGTAGATGGTAACGGCACAAGGTGGTTGTGTATTGTGGAAAAAAGTTGGAGGATAGATATCTGAGCCGTTGTCCAGCGTAAGCTAGGATTTTGACTATCTCGTAGTCCTCGACGTCACTAGCCTAAAACAGTATATACTTTGAAAATATATGATCATTATGTAGTCATTATGTAGTGGTGTTTACAGGATTGACATAACTCCAACTAAAAGGCTTCAACCCATCTATTGAATACTCATAAATCGTCCCAGCCTCAAGACCATAAAACTTTAGATCCATATTCATCGCAATAGCCGAGAAGTTGTTGTGTGGCATGTTGGATACCGGGGTTATATAAGGATGCCACTGTGTGTTATCGAACCAATTTGCACTGATCGTGCCATTCGGGAAAAGGAAGACTAGCATGATAGCATAGATTCCTTGATCAGGTGGGCCGAAAGAGGCTGCTGAAAATTTCGGTGCTGGAGATGATAGCGGGATGTTTGGAAGACCACCTAGGAAGCGTAAGTTTACACATATGCGAAAGGGATGAAAACACTCCCTACCAGGATACCACTTTCCATCAACTGCAGCCTGTCCCCACATATATTCTTGACTGAGCTCAGAAACGTCCACGTAAACTCGTAATTGGTATGGTTGCCTACTAGTATGAGCCGAAAATGGGGCTAATGGTACCAAAGCAAGTCCCGAACCACTATTCGAATTGACGGTGATGTCATAGGTGTTTCCCCAATCAGAGCTATTCGCGATTTTCAACTTCTGTGAACTATCCTCGTAAAGTAAAATAACCTCTCCCGAGCATTGATAGCTACATACTTGCCAGTAAGAAGCAAGTTGAGAACCATCACCAGTCATAAGATTGTCCTTGTACAGACTCCCAACTTTCCAATTCCCTCCTTGTGGATCTGAAGTGTAGAGCTCGAGGACCTGATTCGACGGCGAGAGATAGTATAGGTTTAATTGGAATGTGTAAGGATCTCCGTTGACAGCGCATGAAAGTGGTGTGCCTGGAAGCGCTGCAAATGTAGAATCGACATCCGTTGTGATATTATGTACCGACCAGGTGGTGTTTTGAGTATCCCAGAGTGACAATGATAACGAATTGGATCGATGTTGGTAGAAGACGGCATGATGAGAGTACCTATTCGAATCGGTCCAGTTGGAAGATGCGAGACTGGAGTTGCTCATGAGTGCCGATGTAGGACTCGCGGATGATGATGATGTGGCCGTTGACGATGAAGGCGACGGCGTAGTGGTCGTTGGCGAACTGGATGTTTTGCTCGATGATTCCTTCCCGGCTGCTGCTCCAACTGCACCTCCAACAACACCACCAACCACTAGTAGTGCCAACAACACCGAGATGATAATGAACGTCTTCCTTTTCAACCCCCATATTCTCCGTTCGTCGGTGTCATCGGGATATTCACCGATATCGTGGCCTGCGAACTTGGTCGCAAGCTCTGGAAAATCATGGCTTTGAGCCACCTGGGGAAGATCAGAACCTTCTGGTTTGGGGGCGGTCTCTAAGCCTTGACCATACTTGGTCCCATTGTGACGTGGACTGGAGACCTCGAGAGTGCTGTATGTGCTGTCCATTTGGTGCAGGCTCGATTTAGCCAGCCCATGAAAGTAGGAACGAGCGCAAGATTACCTGCAAATGTCAGCAAAGCTTCTAGTACATGACCTTGAATTAAGCTACTATACCTTGGGACTATGGGAAGCTGACACCCGCTGCCGATCAGAAGCATAGTCATAAACGGATGGACGAGAAAGTAACCGGGTAGTGGGGAGGTTTAAGTGTAAGTGAGTTAGGGCACATGAGTGGCCTCACTGCGCCGTACACTGAGACTTGAAATAATCGCAGCTGGGCTGAAGGCGCGCCCTCGGCTGAACAATCGTTGTCCAGATTAGATGTTGGTCATGACACTTGCAAATTGCGCCTTCCATACTCGTGCCGCTCAAGTATTGAATTGAGCACTTCCTTATCGGTTGGCCAATGAGGACCTCGCATAGACAAGCGACCTTTTCCAACCTCAAGTTAAAATTTTGGGAAAAGTGGGTTCACAGACGTTGGGGTTCCACGGCACGAGCAGTGGGAGTCGGCGTCCAGGGCGTCCAGTCCTGTGGTTCGAAACTCCCGAGACTCTATCTGGTGTATCTATTCAATGTTTAGCGTCGCCTTGATCGCTGTCTGCCTCGACCCTTACATTGCAGCACACTGAGATCCATGCCACAGAGCCTCTTTGTACTCCAGCCGTTCAGCCATTACAAAACGGAGTAATGGGCTTTGAGGGTTGGAATCGTGGTGAGGTCAGGGGTAGCCGGGAATCTGGAGGACGGTAAGAGTCCTCCAAAAAAAAAGGATTGCCACTTCCTCTGTCAGGAGGAGGGAGAGTAAACAGATGCAAGTTGAGAGCCGCATTTAGCTCTAATTTTTCAGCTACTGCATGCGATGGAGTCTGCCCGGATGATTGGCTAGATACAAAGCAGCGATAGCAGGGGGGCATTTGAACCATAGATTACGCAGGTACATGCATGCCAAACATCAGGGGCTGGAGAATATATCCCCGACCTTTCTGCTGGCAACCCTTGGAGAGCTAGCCTAGCACACGGCTCCACCCGTACCAGCTTTGTGATGATGAGGCTCATTGGAAGGCTCATTGCGGGATCAAGACTGTATGACAGGCTTGACAGCAGGAGGCTGTGCTTAGGCCCAAACTAAATCCAAGCCACAAAAGTTCCCTAAACCTACACATTTACATGTTCTCAGCCTTAACCAAGTTCCACAGCTAATACATAGGCCCGGCAAATGCATACCTAATCGAGTTGCAAATATTAGTAATATACATTAACGTAAATAGCAAGTAGTATACGAATTAGCAAAGTAGCTTGAAAGCTTTATTAATCTAAAAAAACTTATTAGATTATATTATATTCATAGAGTAACTTTATAAACTATAATTCTTATATAAAAACTCGAATTTTCTAATTATTATCTTATAGCGCTTTAGAATTCTCGAAATGTCAAATTTACCTACAATCATCTCTAAATCAGATGGCGGCTCTTATCCTTACTAGGGTACTACTTTCACAGCAGAATTAGAATATTGGTTCAAAATATATATTGTTCAGCAAATCATCGTCTACAACCCAATTTGATCTCGAAATTCAAGAAACCCATTACCTACCCTCATCAAAATCTGACGAATCCCTTCTTCACACATCGCCTATCATACTTTGCAACACCATCAACCTTGACATGTTTACCCGTGTAGCAGAGCTTACCATCCACGTATACACGAGCCCCAAAATACTCATGCATCTCATCCAATGCATCCTCGGCGTCCTCACGAGTAAAACGAGGCTGCTGATTCCAGCCAAACTCGTTATACGCAAAACGTACATTTAGTACCCGTCGGATACTTTTCCCTCACGCCTAGATCAAATACTTGCTCCCAGTTCACTTCAGAACCACTAACGTCTAGTGTCGAATCACAGACTATGTCTCTGGTAGCAAGTAGAATGTGCATTTGAACTGTTCATCTGTTCTGAAATTGACTGCCAGAGAGAACCGCCTGAAGTAGGGTTTGAACTAAACAGACCACTTCGAGCTGTTAATAAAATCCGACATCGCGGTATAGTGAGAAAAAAAAGAGCAATGGAAAATCGCAGATGAGATAAATGAGGCAGTGAGTATTGATCGGATACCACTCTCATGGCACCAGGAGCATTCTGCCCTGATGTGGCTTTCAAGTACGGGTATGCTACCAGCGTACCTTTCCGGAATCGGTCATCAAACCAAGAAAGTGAAAACGCGGTCCTCCCGCAGACTTGTCTGAATTTGGTAATGCGAACCATTAAAAGGATAACAAGGAACAAGAGTTTTATTTTGGCTAAATCTCATTCTGTAGCTCAGTATTCATACATTCAGATTGCTATAGTTGATATCTCATGACACCGACAGCAGAATATTACTATTTTCAAAGAGGACGGCTTGATGTCGGGGCTGAAGTTAAAAATGTTTCAAATTTATGTCTTGACTTCTCGTTTTGCAGGTTCCTTTTCTCCAGCAACAACGTATTCCCAATACTCCAAATCCTTGCATTTGTTTGTTTCTGTTGCTACACTACGCTGCTTCCCTCGAAACACCAAGGTACCATAGCGATAGACTTTTTGTTAGCGAACTCTCCTAGTTACCATGATAGTAACCTTTGGTGATGTAGCAGTAGCCTCTATTATAGTGAGCAGACTTCGTCTTTTATCTTCGTTCTCCCAAACTGTTAGCATGTTCAACTTTCGTTAGTGTACCCGGATCTTACTGCTTCTCCGAATCTTAGTCTTGGTGTTTGGCAATGGGAAATGTTTTCCGAACACATTGTCCGCCTCTGTAGGCAAGAATACCTCCAACATAAAGGTCAGCATCAAAGTATCGATGCATCTCCTCCAAAGTATCTTCATACGCTTTCACCGAACGCTGAGGTCTCCTCGGCGAGCCATCCCAGCAGACGACGTTGAACCAATTATCAAGACAAAGGTCCAGTCTCCTTGGTATTTTACTGAGTGGTTCTTTCACCTCCTTGTTGTACGACCCAGCTTTCTTTAATAAGCTGAACAGAGGTATTTCGGTCCTGTAAAGCATTGGAAATGCACGAGAAAGTGTGGCCCTTGGTGCTATATCAAAGTTTTGAAGTCAACATATTTTCTCTGCAACGGCTCGGAAAGTCCAGTGTCCATCAGGACATGGAGTCGAGTCTACGCATAGATAGAGCCTAAAGCTTAGGGAATCCAGACTTACCTCGTCCCCTTTCCACGATGTCCATAAACAAAGAGGCGTCCGAGGCGAGGAAAACCAGCTCTGTCAGAGCACCATACCTGGCCCATGGCGTAAGGATATCTAGGATGTCTGCGATTGCTGGACACTGTGATCGAGAAAGGTCAAACACTAATTCCACCTCCTTGACTAAGCGGGTCCAGGACAGTTCGGTGCGTAAGAAGTATTGCAAGCCTAAGATCTTAATATCAGTATACTTTTGTTCTGAAATCTGAGGAGCAAAGCTGAAAGTGAATGTCCTAAGTCTATTGACACACTTGAGGCCACAGATCCTGAGATAATTGGCGACATGAAAAACTTGTGTTAAGCTGCTCACTTACCTGTACGGCTATCAGAATCATCGGGCAGAAGCCGAAGAGTGATCATGTCCCACATCGTTTTGCTCGCCTCCATATGAGTTTGTCGCGATGTCGAAAGCAGGCCCAGAAAAGGAGGTTGATCATTGTAGTTGATGGGACCTAGGAGGAAGTCACGAAAGCTTGTTGGACGACGGCAGACAATTGGTCTTTTGGGACCGAAGACATATCTGTAGATCAGGTCTCGGATTTCGGCGGGTAGTTGAAGAAGTGAATGCTTCATGATGTCGATTTTGCCGGTGGTTGAGTAATCATATGCTATGATAGGAACTTAATGAGGCAGCAATACCTCACAAGTCTACACAGCAGACTTTTTCATCGCTCTCCGCGAGATGTTGATGTAAGTCTCCGTTGTGTGGGCGTGCCGCAGGCCGGCGCACCCGCAGCGGCAGAGCTATCTCAAATATGGCGGGAAGAATAAACGATAACGATATCCTGATGGTGAAAACAACAGTACACGGCGATTGAATTCTGCGTTGGGATGCTTGCAACAATAGTGTGAATCTACCTTCAAGTCAGCATTGACATACATTTGACTCGAGGTGGGCGGAGTTGCCTGTGGCGCTGAGTGCAGCCTCGTTTCTTTCCTGTGCGTCAATCGAGGTCAACGTCCATTTGTGACAAGACGGACTCAACAACTAAACATACATCTTGTATACTGTTGTTTCTCCTGTTGTTCACGGCTGTTGTCCAAGGAGATTGTCTGGTTCATGATGAGGGCCAGACCCCAGGTCCCACCTTCCCTGGAAAGGAGAGCAAGCTGCAGGCACGGGCCACCGACTCCCTTCGAAGCGAGACTGCATCTTTTCGAGCATTTTGACTTTGTGTCAACATCTTGAGATCTTTCCTTCGCTCATCAACCCAAACACAATTTCATCTTATCGTGCCCGTTGATCTGATCCAATTTTTTGAAAACTGTTCGTTCCGTGTCAAATTTGCGACCAGAGCCCGTCACCCGCGTAACGCCCAGTGGCGATGCGAGCATAGCCCAGGCAGCAGCCTCCAGAGCGTGACTCGATCCTGACAGCAGCTGTCTTTCCCAATCAATATAAACAGGACAGCCAGCCTACTTTCATTCCTCTATCCCTTCTCATCAAAGCACATATCGCACAAACATCAATCTCGCAATTGGGCAATCATCAACTCAACCATCACAATGTCTACCCTCGTCAAACAAAACCGCCAGCGGCTCGCCCGCGAGGCAGGCCAAAAGAAGAACACAGCTGGTAATCGCTTCCCAACTGTTATTCAAACATCCTATTCTTCACTTCCGGTCGACTACCCTGCCGATTTTCTTGCTCCGTTGTCCGACCCAAGCACCATCAAGGTAGAACGAATCGACTTCAAGAACTCAAAACTCAACGAATACAAGGCCCTTTACGCAGTGGTCCTCGACAATGTCATCTCCAAAGCAGAATGCGACCAGCTACTCACCTACGCCGAGATGTCGAAAGGTGCTCACACTGGGGACGTCGAGAACCAACCGGCTGATAATGGCTGGGTGCCCGCCATGGTGAACGCGGGGATAAATAAGGAGGTACTCATCACGGAGTATCGGAATTCGGACAGAATAATCTGGGACGAACAAGAGATTACCCGAAGGATCTGGCAGCGAGTGTTACAGGGCGAGGGGATGAAAGAGTACTTTTCTCGGGTAAGTGGGGAGAAGTACATGCCTGCTATCGGGACTTTCAGAGCAGGGGAGGTGTGGCAACCAACAGAGTACGGCTTGAACGAACGGATGCGTTTCCTACGTTACGGCCCAGGGCAATTCTTCAAAGAACACTGTGATGGGACATACGAAAGTCCTGACGGATTACAGCGCTCCTTCTATACTTTCCACATCTACTTGCAGGACAGTGCTCAAGCGTTGGGTATCGAGAAAGGGTCGAAGCAGGATACGGAAGACTTTTTACATGGTGGAGCAACGACCTTTCATTCCACGGATATGAAACATAGGATTGATGTCGATCCAAAGATTGGGCGGGTGTTGATTTTCCAGCACAGGAGGTTGCTGCATTCAGGGGATCTGGTGACGAAGGGTGTGAAGTACACGATGAGGACAGATTTGATGTTTGAGCATAAGGGCGAGGAGAGCGAGGAGAGTGACGGAAGTATCACTTTTGGATAAGATGTCCCTGCTTCGGAAGAAAAGAAAGAATTTTGATGTTTGAGCGTGCTGAATTGGAGCATGGACAGGAGTTGCATTTACTGAGGCCTGATATAGGACTATTTTTTAGCTTGCCTCCTTTCGGAAACGAAAAAAATTACCCCTTAAGAAATTCAACACAAGACGGTATTCATCTTTACTATACAAGCTACCTATCAAAGTGGAATCCGTGGAGATGGGGTGCAAGTCCTGGATAGATGTGAAAGAGGTTGAACTCGGGAATGGAGAGGGATGCAGATTTTGGAAACACGTAAGACTTGATAGAGGTAGATAATTGAGCGTTGGTGTTCGTGATCGCGTGTCAAGTTTTGGCACGGGATTTGAACCAGGCAGAATAGGTGACAACTATTTTACGGAGTGAATGTATGCTGCCCTGAGCTCAACATCGCAGTAATTCAACAATATGCAATTCTCGATACCTATGGCATGGAATTATGAGGTAAAGCGTCCCTATCTCTATATTCCTACACCATGCCTTCTCTCAATCAAGACAGATAGCCACGAAATCATGATCTCCGTAGAATGACCGTCGTTGACTCGATGTCTCTTCCACTGTCGCTCACAATGCCAAGGTCGGATCTTGAGATAGTGAAGATGTGAGCCAAGCGTTGACTAATGTCTGTCCACATATTGGCTCATACGCTTTCTACGATACGCATTTTAAGTAGCATCCTCGTATCCATTGCGCCACCCATGCAAACGCCCCATGTCATGCTGAATGTGCTACCCTTCTCCTCGTTATCATAAACCCTTCCTAAACTTCTCATTCTCCAATTCCCTCCAATCCCTCTCTTCTGGCTCATTCCCATCAGTCTTTTTCACCGTATCACTAAACGCCGGCCGTCCCGCATACAACTGATGACTTGGTTCCTGTGCACCACCCTCCAACTCCTTACTCACAGCAATCGGTTGGTTCCCCCTGAAGCGTTTCCGCATGTCTACCATGCCGCGTTTACACTCTCCGAGACCTTTCTTCAACTGTTGACATTTGGTGGGCATGGTGTCGATGAGGGGTTCGCGGAGACAGTCGCCAGGTTTATTGCGGTAGATCATGACGCAGTCGGATTCTTGAAGACACTGGGCAAGCGCCGCTCCTGCAGCACACTCTCAGCTTTATTTACAGGGATTTTGCTGCCTTTTTGTGGCTCAGAGGTAGAATGACCTACGTATATCCTTGCATGAAGACGGCATCTTTGCTTCCAATTCGGCTTGGAACAAGCCGCCTTTCTTGACCGCCCACTTCCTCAATTGCCTTTCCTCGATCAAATGCCCCTTCAGATCAAAGAGTAGCGGCTGGCCTTTGATATCCTCTTCCCTGCGTATTCTTTCCAGATACAGCTCTCGGGCGACACGATTTAAGCTCCTGTAGAAGCTCTTGGTAGCAATCGGTGGGCAATGCTGGAGTTTCCCTTCTTTGCTAATTGCGTGTGGTCTTTGCGCAGCTGCTCCTTTGTTTGCAGAGCTCGTTGTCGGACGGAAAAGTGTTGATGGGTGCGTAGAGAGTGGTGTGAGGGAGAGGTCGTGGAAAACATGCGAGGCTCGCCGTTGAAATCTGGAGCAGGGATTCAGCACGCTAAGATTGTGACCCGCTTTGCCGGATCTGGAGCTGAAGAGCTCTGGGTATTTGGTATCCATGTTGTTTCTTTATCATACTGCAATCTGGTGGTTGCGACGACAGTTATATCTTCACCACCCAGATAGCTCGAGGTTGTTTTTGCTTGGGCGGTGAATACGTCGGTACCTACTGCAGATCTAGGAGAGCTCCACGTACGGCGTGTACCTTTGTACCTTGCGGTGAGACACAGGCACAGCGCAGAGTGTCTGGCATGTGACATCAGCGGCGGGTGAGTACTGAATGTTTGTTTGCGACATCGAGAATGTCCCACGACAACAACGAGTTCGAAGGGAGCGCTGACTGGAGGTGGAAATAGGACTCCATGCTGTAGCGACCCAACAGCGCAAAGCTTGCCAGACAATTGCTGCCACGAGTAAAGGGGTGCTGTCAACAACTCTGCTGCCTGCCTAAGCATCTGTACATATCCGCATTTACTGTATATTTTGCCACGATACAATGGCGCCCATTCCATTTCTTGGTCGTCTGAACATGTAAGAGGCCTTTGCTGGAAGTTGCATGCGACTTGGAAACATGGGACAAACCTTGAAACATGGGACGAAAGCTAATGTCTAGCAGAGCAGAATATATTGCCCTCGTGGGCTCTTTCTTTCTTGTCGGCCTGGAAGCCGTGATTAGAATACTTACACTTGCGTTACGTACGTCTTGGCTATAGTCCAATAAGCACCTGCTGACTATCATAGCTTCAACCATAATATCCCTTTGCTATCGAGCTTCGAGGCGACTCTTCAATCGATTTACCTCCCCTGCCGCTAAGAGGTCGGAACACAAGAAGAGCAACATCTCAACCTCCATCCGGAATGCTTCTGATTTTGTCGACCTCTGCGCATTATTTGGATACTATGCGGAGGAGCATGTAGTGCAAACTGGCGATGGATATCTGCTCGGAATACACCGTTTGGCTTGGAGGAAGGGAGAGGAGGGGCAGAAGGTCAACCAGGGGCCGAACAGCGTGAAGAAGAATGTGGTCTATATGCATCATGGACTTCTAATGAATAGTGAGGTTTGGGTGTGCTTGACGGACGAAGAGAGATGTCTGCCTTTCAGATTGGTGGAGAAGGGATATGATGTTTGGGTATGCATCAGCATCATTTCACTGATGTCAAGCTGACGATATATAGTTGGGCAACAATAGAGGTAACAAGTACTCCAAAAAGGCTATACACCATTCGCCGAGAGATCTACCATTCTGGGACTTCTCAATGGACGAATTTGCCTTTCATGACATCCCGGACAGCATTGCATACATCCTCGAAACAACCTCGGCACCATCACTTTCATATATTGGTTTTTCGCAAGGCACAGCACAAGCTTTCGCAACCCTGGCTATCCATCCCAAGCTCAACGACCAGGTCAACGTCTTTATCGCTCTAGCACCAGCTATGTCGCCAGCAGGCTTGTCAAACGGGATAGTCGATTCTCTGGTCAAGGCATCACCCCAGGTCCTGTTCCTCCTCTTCGGACGCCGATCTATTCTAAGTTCGGCAACCATGTGGCAATCTATTCTCTATCCTCCAATCTTTGTCCGAGCTATCGACATTGGTCTGAAGTTCCTCTTCGGCTGGCACGCAAGGAATATGTCCACCAGCCAAAAGCTAGCTGCCTATCCACATCTTTACTCTTTCACCAGCACCAAGTCTGTAGTTCACTGGTTCCAGATCATCCGAACAAAGAGCTTCCAGATGTACGACGACGACGTACAACCTGTCGTGTCCCTCAGTACTGTCAGCAAGTATACCAAGGTGGCCAAATTCCCAACTCGAAATATCAAGACACCCATCGTCCTCGTATATGGAGGCAGTGATTCCCTGGTAGACATCGATGTCATGCTCAAAGAGCTACCCGCTCATACAGTAGCTACTCCGATCGCACACTACGAACACCTCGACTTCCTCTGGGCCCGGGAAGTTGATACCTTAGTTTTTCCCCATGTCTTTGATGCTTTGGAGAGTTTCTGCGATGCAGAGCACTCCCAGGAAGAATACGATCGCTATAGAAGCGCACGACATGCTTCTCTTAGCGCAAACAAGCAAAGACCTGCGATCATGCCAGGTACAATTAGTGACGACGACACGCTTCAATCAGGCGGTAGCTATGCAGAGATAGCTGCTGCCCCGCCAGGAGAAAGCGCCGATGCGTCGGTGAATCGGAGGAATGGCACATCATCGACGACAGATATTACCCTCCCCAGCCTCAAGGCAAGGAAACGAGCGAGAATTCAAGGTGACTTTGATGATTCATCCGAGTCATCATCCCCCGTCAACCCAAGACACATCAGAACCGTGCCAGCCGACGAGATTGAGGTCAATGGAAGTGAAAAGGATAGCCCAACAACCCCTAGTAGGACACCACGATTGATGGGAAGGAGTAATAGTATTGGAAGTAACACCGCCATCAGTATCTCAGAGAGGATAACAGGCGGGAAGGGGATCACATTAGGAATGGGAAAGGCCGTTAGTGCTGTTAGTCAGGGGGTCACAATAGGCAATATGGTAGGTGGGAGCTCGGATGAGGCGGGAAAGGAGAAGAAGAGAAGAGGAAAGAAATGATAATGTTTCTAATTTAGTAATGGCTGATCAGAATCTCACATGTATTTGACCTAGCCTGGGTGGTGCGGAAATCCTGATGTCCGTCCATGCCAAGTGGCTGCTCAAAATTACAACCATCTTCACATCTGCACTGTTGAGATGCTGTAATCGTATTTACCTGGGGCTTTGAGCTGTCGAAGGATTATTCGTGGTAAGTAGATTTATAATCCTTCTGGTACGAGGTAGCACGCTCCTCCCAGTTCCTCTGCATGCACTTGAGAGGGCAGGGGCTTGGTACTACAGTCGTGCTCATTCAATCCATCAGCTGGGCTGTACAGTGATATTTTCAACTCGTGTTTATTGTCGTTCGAGGTGGCATTGTGCAATGCACCAAGACGGCCGGAAGATCACGAGCATCGTTTGAGGAAGCTACAGGTTACGCTTAAGCTTGGCTTGGAGGATACAAATACTCGAGAATTCCAGCGAGACTGACTTCTTCAAACAGCCAACGTCCACGTTCCCAGTTCCTTTAGGCGAGATCATTCCTGTCCTCATATCTTATCCCACCGTCCTGCCAAGATAGAAATGCTCCTCAAACCTCTCGTCGCGACGTTCCTCCTCGCAGTTCACATCTGGGCTCTCCCATCTGGTAACCTGCCACTTGCCCTGTATATCAAGAGCCGCAAGCTGAAAATATAGACGATATTTCAGACCGGCAAGGAGCGTGTAAACAGCCGCACTGCGTCGCTCACTGCCCTGATGGCACGTAAGTCCTTGTCTTTTACCTCCAGATCTCCACAAACCCCACTGCATATTCTCTTGGTTATCTCTTCAGACTGATCATGAGGCAGACCATATGATTGCTGTGTAGCATATTTTCGGGATCCTTGCTCTGATCATCAAGTTCCAAGTCCCGCGTCGGATGGGAGATGAAGCATTTGAAAGATGGATTTTGTTCTATTGTGTGTGCTTGTATCAGCAAATTGAGGATGGATTCCTAGCGAAAATACTAGACGTACAATCTCTAACGAGGTGTCATTGAAGGATTATTTGAGGCTCTTGTTGTGAAATCTCTTACTTAGTCGGGATGACTACTAGCCCGAAAGATAAGTCACCTAATTGCAAGGCTCACCTGGGCACACTGGCTTTCCTGATATCATGTGAGAGTCCTGGCGCTGAAATCCACGATCCCTCTGACGTAAAGTTTTGAATTCAAAGGCGAAGACAATTTGTATTTTCTTTTGAAGCGAGAACACAGTTTCAAGTAGGAAGATGATGGATTGCTCAAATGCTGCAGCACGTCGTCCACATTTCTGCCTCCTTCCCTCCGACGCCCTACTTAGACATCTTTATCGACTCAGGGACGACTCAGCCGTCAATTTCCACGCCGCCTTGTTATACGTCGCTGGCCAAACTCCGTTCTTGCCTGGCGCCAAGATACCGTTAGGATCCAACGCGTTCTTGATCTTTTCATTAAGTTTCATCTGAGCATTATCGTTGAAGTTATACGTCTCGGCGATCTGATCCATCAGAGCGAGATGTGTACGGTACTCTCCCCAACCATAGGCAGCGCAGTCAACGATGAGCTGTCGGATCAGCTTGTGCACGCGTTCTTTCTGGTCAGCATCGTTTCGGTTGAATACCAAGCAGACGATGTGATGCATCTCGCGCATACCGATCGTGAAAGTCGCGATGAAGTCGAAACCGGCCTCGATGACGCGCTTCTTGGTGATGGAGTATTGAAGGGTCGCGTCTTCACCGGAAATCTTTGAGATGGGGGAGAAGAAGAGATGAGCACCGTTTGGAAGCCAATCAACCCATTTCAGCTCATCGAATGTTGGAATTCCCTGGAGCGTCTTTGCACGGATATGTAGGACTGCCTTTTTATCCGGAACATCTTCTGGGAGGAAGAATTTCGCACCTTCGATCGTGCCGAAGGTCTGTTTGACAACCTGCCACATCACGTCTTGGATGGGCTTGGGGCCATACAAAGCACCGTAGAAGTTCCAACGTCCGAGATTGAGCTTTGCAGCGATGGCATCGATCTCTTCATCCGTGAGAGGTTTGTCACTCGAACTGTATGAGGCTTTCGTGCCTAAGACAGCTGCATCGAGCAGTATGTGTCTGATACTGGGGACATTCTGCAGCACCATAGCCAGGCGAAGCTCTCGAATGATATCCACAACCTTTGGAAGATCACTGTCCTTGGGGAAAGTGATGAGATATGGTTGGTATCCACCTGGATTTACCATGAGCCAGATTCCCATCTTAGTCACTACTCCTAAATTGCTCTGCGTGAAAATCCCGTCGTTATATGGGCCGAAACCGTAGTTGAAGAGCTGCCAGCACTTGTTTCCAGGTTGTTCATCAAGGCTTCCTCCTTCCACATGGGTTTGAGTTGGATCTGGCATAGCGCCCATTCCAGTTCGAAGAAGTTCTCCGCTTGGTAAGACGATTTCCATGCCACAATGCATCATGAAGTGGTCTAGGGAGTCAGTACTCAGGCCCAGCAAAAGGACCAGTCACATACCTCCATATGGTGTGTAGCCGACTCCACGCTCGACTGCATTCCCAAGGACTGATCCGCCTCCAAGATCAGGAGTGTCGATCCAAAGCTTCTTGTCTAGCTTCTTTTCGACCAAGTACGCATACAGATCCGCATAAGTCACTCCGGGTTCGACCAAGGCGTATGCACCGCTTTCATTGACCTCAATGACCTTATGCATGTTCCGACCCATATCCAAGCCACTTTAAGAAATTAGTATCGGGTGTTTTGCAGAACATGACAGGAATGAATTCGTGAATGCCCTCGGAGTTTCAAGGTGATTCATTGGAGAAATAGCAAAAGGCGTCTTACATGCTACCGGGCACTCGAGGTGCCGCACCTCCATATCCAACGTTACGACCGACTGAGAAAGGCCCTGTTGGTCAAGACTTCCGAGTCAGTCAACTTCTTCAAAGAAGTTTCATAAGCAGATATGCATGTAGTGGGACTACGTTAAGTTGAAGCAGCTCGGAAGCACGTTACCCCTTGAAAAGAAGATGAGGTTCTAAGGACGTTTCACTTACACACTGGTATACCGTATTCGTTGCAGAGCCTCATGATAGCTTGAACCTCAGTCACCTCTATCGAGAAATTAGCTTGAGATTCTACATACAACTTAGGCACCGAAGAGGGCTGAACTGGACGTACTCCGTGGTGCGACCACAGCAGACGCAACGAAGAAATCTTTATCAAACACATGGAACATATCATGGGCTTTTGAGGGATCGGTGTAATGCTCCTTGTTGAGATCCTCCTTGTCGGTAATGACAGTCACATTCTCCTTTCCAACTATCGCAATGGCTTTGCTGATATACTCCTTGAAATCCTCTGAACTCGTTCCTGGAGGGAGAGCGATTGGATCGCCGGCGTTCTTCTTCGAAGAGTCATTTGGCACACGATATACAATCTTTTCGACTTGTACGGACATGATTGTAATGGGTGGGGAAGGGAAGGAATGCGAAAATTCTGGCCTTGTCAGAGGTTGTGTGGCAGTTTGAGTTCAAGACGATCCAGTCTCGCCCGTGCCTTCTTATCTGAATCTCGTTTTCAAGGTATCTTCAGAAACGAAAAGCTTATGCATTCGTCGTCCCATCATAGCACTGCCGTGCGCTACGCAGCTACTCCGCAGTGGGGATTGACCTGACACAGTTTCTCAGGCGTGCGACAATGTCTCGATTGTCTCCCGATGAAGGTGGCACAGGAGCTAGATCGTCGATGCGAAGGGGTGGGGTCAGAGGGGCAAGACACGACCAATGGAGGAAGTGATATGCTCTGTTTGCAACCAGGAAGTCGCTCCGCTCGGCTGGATAACAGAGGCGCCTCTGTAGATGGCGATGGGCGTACCTCTTCGTCAGTAAAGAATCCTACACTTATACTAAAATACTCGGCTAGTACGCAAGCCGCGTGCTTCACCTTGGAATCCCTCACTGACTCTATCCTTTTCTGGTGAGCACAATGTAAGCACTACAAGGGCAACTGTCGACGATGCAACCTCCGGTCCAGCACTGGTTAGTGGTTGGCAGGCTGCGGCCGTCGCGCCGCGGAAGACAATATTGAACCCGAACGGTGGAGTGGTTGCACCACTCGTCGACATCAGCTGAATTCAGCGACCAGCTACTGATCCGTGTGGATGGGACCAGTGTGTCAAACGGTCTCGTCCCGCTGTTCTTTCCGCCCCTCTGGGGTCTCCTCCGGGGTCTCGCTCGGGGAGTCTCCTTATTCAGGAAATTGCTCTGCCCTTGTCGACGGTTGCAACGGACGCTAATAATTGTGAGCCAGGGCCGGGAACCAGGATAGGCTCTTGGTAGTTTCCAGACCAGAGCTTTGGAGCGATATAATTAAGGCACCATTGCGTTTGACTAGGGATGCAAGGTTTGACCTTCATAAACTTAGAAGGACTTCTGGACTATGTGACGCTGTTATCTACTCGCCCTGACAGTCAAGCTGAATAGGTGGGTGTGTCTATACCTTACATACCATCGAGAACTTCAAGAGGAAATGAAAGACAAGGACTGATTTGGTAGCGCAGTTCCTGATTGGACTAGCCAATACACCTGTAAGCCAAGAATTAACATTGTAAGAATACTAATAGTTACAATACATGCATGACATTCATTTTCCATCCCTGATTTTGACGACTGTTGAGCTTTACACGCCTCGGTTTCTCGCCTTTTCAAGTTCAGAAGTGCCTCAGAGAAGAATTTAGTACGCAAGTACCGCGTGAAGCGGTACTTGAAGCACATGCCTGAGCCGTTGCGTGACAAGCGGCAAGTGAGAACTCTGGTGCCAAACGACTGGAGCAGCGTCAAATCCTTTTCAACGCTATTGCTGCAAACATGATTAACGAGGAGGTGTTTCCGGCCCGATAGTTTCTCTGGTTCGTGGATCAGCCTCGTGGTCTCATGGTTGTGTAAAGTATAATTCTCCCAGCATCTCAGCACACCAGTGGAATGTGTCAATATCCCCTCCATGGCTGCTGCATGGCAAGCTCGAACTGGTTCAAGAAGAACCGGAAAAGGTCTTCCGAAGCTGGAAT
Organism: Helotiales sp. EF0021; assembly: GCA_000292665.1. NCBI lineage: Eukaryota > Fungi > Ascomycota > Leotiomycetes > Helotiales > Helotiales sp. EF0021. The sequence continues at coordinate 44,770 of AIET01001066.1, read as the reverse complement.
CACACATTTCGAGTTTGGCTTCGCTAAGAAACCCACTATCAGATGTTCCATCATCCTCGAATTGCTGAAAATAACAAGGTGGATGTCTTTACCTTCATGGGACCCTTGGTTTCCACGGAGCCCATCGAATTACCGTGCGCGTGCGGCTCGCATGGACAGCGATGCTGGCGACGATCTGAATCAGATTTTGGAAGAGAAATTCACTTGACAGCTCGAGAGTCCCCTGGAGATCTCCAGGCATTTTAATATTCGTCATGCAGAAAAAGTAAGTCTGGTGCAACAGTAAACCCTGGGATTGAGGATGGGTCGAGGATCGATCGGCTGTGATTGCCACTACCCATATCGCCCCCCTTTGTCGCCCTGTTGAACCTCAATGAGATATCAGAACCTTCTTCTGCGGTCCTGTTCGAAGCAAGCTTTCCACTCTTTGAATCTTGTAGAACTATCTTTCATTAAACATGGCTTCTTACTTTGGGAAAAATGGACCTCTGGTCATTGCTATCATGTGGATGGAAACACTCGTTGCATTGTTTTTTGTGCTCGCTCGTTTCTACACGAGAACCCGACTTGTTCGAGGTGTTAGTTGGGACGACCATCTGATCAACATCTCTATGGTAAGTGGCGTCTTTGTCCTTCTTAAGTTGCTATGTTAAGCTGACAGTTGCTAAGGTCCTATTCTTGGGATACACAATCCTCATAACCATAGCCGCTACCAACGGATTCGGAAACCATCTTGCAGACCTAGGCCTTGTTCAAGGAGTCATAGCAATCAAATGGGAAATAGCAGGACAGGCATTCAACATTGCTGCAATTGCTACAAGCAAAAGCTCCGTGGCTGTCTTCCTGCTCCGGATCGTCACCCGAAAAACTCACATCTGGTTTTTATGGTTCTGCATATTCAGCACATGTTTTGTCTGCGCGTCTTGCATCGTTTTCATGTTCACTCAGTGTACGCCTTTGGAGTCTGTTTTCAACCCGACTATACCGCATGTCTGCTATTTGAACTTTACTGTGAACGCTATATTCTCGGGGAGTAAGTTGTTTACTTATATTGACGAAAGTTCTGGTTAACCAATGACAGGCTATACTGCTGGAATGGACTTCGCCCTCGCAATATTTCCCTGGTTCATCCTGTGGAATCTGAACATGAAGCGCAAAGAACGCATGACCATTGCCATTGGTTTGTCGCTTGGTGTTTTGTAAGTCTTTGGCACTTCCATAATTTCCTGGCTTTATTCTAACTGCTTCCATAGTGCAGGAATCTGCGGCATTATTCGAGCGGTTGAATTACAAGGCATAGCAGGAAAGACTGATTACACATGTTAGTAGACACGTTCTCATCCACCGTCATATCACTATAATCTCTCTTTGCCCTTGGTACTTTCGAGACTGTAGCAGGACTAATTAAATCTGACAACAGACCTTACACTACCGCTCATTCTCTGGGGTTCAACCGAACTCTTAATCTGCATTGTTTGTGCCTCAATTCCAGTCCTACGCCCGCTCTACAAGAAGGTCCGCGGCCAAGGTTCCTCCTCAGCCGCAGCGTACGAACTCGGAAACACACCGTCGCGCCAACTCGAAACCGGCACACATAATAAGAGCGCCAAACCTAGCTTTCATTCTCGATCCCTTTCCGATAAAGAGGATCTCGATGTTGGAGGTAGAAATACTGCCATAATGTTAAAAGGTGGCGATGGACCCAAGACAACGATATACATGGGTAGTGGGAGTGAGAATGGGAGTGATGAGATTATCTTGCAGGGGATGCAGGGGCGGTTCGGGGACTATGATGATGACAAGGGCGGGAAGGAGTGGGACAATAAGAAGAGCATCCACAAGACGACACAGATTCAGGTTACATATCAGTAACCAGAACGTCCGAAGGAGGAAAGTGTGATTAAATACCCCCATGTATTACTAGCAGGAAGCGATATAATCATAGACGGTGACCCTTTACATCCTCTACTTTAAGTTCCTTGAATTCACGTCTCAATATTCCTCTTGCATAGACAACAGCTTGCCTGCCCTTGAATGCTTATCATTTCCCATCTGAGAGTTCTGAATATTCACTGGGAGTCGTCCAAGAATCAGCTTGGCTACATGATTCTATGTAGCATGCGGAATGCCACTCCACCCATCATCCCATACACTTGGTAGGGGCAAATAAACAGCATACCAGTACACTCACCAAGCCATGAAGCTGAGAAAAGGACACAGAAGGAATGCTGGACAGCCGCACGCATTTAACCTGTTCAACTGCGTGCTCACTCAATTCTCGATTGTTACTGATAGTCTCCCTTCAACTTGGCCGATATGTCTTACCTACTCATAGTCCCAGGTGTCGAATCTTTCACTGATGAATCTTCAATCGACAAACCGCGCAAGAGATGCCGCGCTGACATGGACAATGAACCTTATGTGACTAGGTCATCGGACGGTACATTGAGGAAGTAAGCTAATCTGGCAGCTCTGCTCATGCTTCGTTGAGACTGACTCACAATCCAAAATGCCCAATTGCTTGTTCTCTAACCAGTGTCTGAGATTCCTTGACAACTTTATCTCCAGTCAAAGTTTTCATCAAGATTAGGGTGGGGGTGTCTTACCTCTTCCTTGAGTCAGTCAAGGGTATCGATTGAGATTCCACGAAAAGAGATGGCTCCACGTCCGAGCTTTCTCGCGCGATCTGTCAGGAGACCCAATACCCTGGGCTTACACGTGCGTTCACAATCCTACAAAGTAAGAAGCTCAGGCATGAGCTATCTCTTTACTGAAGATGTATGACAATCGTGTTGGAGACAGCGAAAAATAATTGTCTGTTTGAAGGTAAGAAAAATGGTCGACACTGGAAGAATACCAGCTTTTGGAGTGCACGATTGCTTGAGACTTCGGGATTATAGTAAGACATCTCATCGATTAAAGTATGATGGCGTATTAAAGCAGCGAGAGTTTGTTCACCTAGCGTTTTCCTTCCCAGACATTTAGATCTCAATTTTCAGCTGTGCTAAAAGATTGGGTTAAGAGCTAGCCCAAGACTCCGCCGGGCCAGAGTGAGTCAGCCTACTTATTTTCGAGAAGTAGCAGACTAGAGGAACAGTCCAAAACGTAGAAGCTGAAATGCCGAAGGGAATGCTTATATGATATTAGCAATTGCAAAGCAACGAAGCACTTGTAACCCTCAATTGTTTCGAAGAGATCTTTACTCTCACTGTTTGGCTCGAGGGCAATGTGCCGTGGGCCGTCAATCAACGCAGAAACACATGTAATGTAAAGGAGTAGGACAGCTGAAGAGAAAATAATCTTGAGAGGCATAAAGTTAGATTGGGTAGCAACTGATATATAGCGTTCGAAATTCTCTTCTTCAGGCAGGATCAAATGGTGGTGAGCATGTTGTTAAGTTGTAGTAGACTGTGGAGATATCACCTGAAGAACAAAGTCTGGGTGTCGAGCGAATAATGACTCCTGCAATCTCCAGCTCAAGTTCAGTGTCACTACAATCACCCATATATACGAAGGCCGCGGTCAAAGGTCCCAGGATTATAGGGCACTACGCCTGATTTACAGGCTGCTGGTCGATCATAGGCTGGCACAGCAACTCCAGGGCATCTTTGCTCCTTACAGTCTACTTTAACGAGGCAGCCCTTGCAAATACAGGGCGCAAGCACTAATTAGGGCAAAATAGCTTATAGCGTGTAACGCTGTAACTATAGCGACTTTCAGCGAATGAGGTTTCTCTCTCAGCGCCCTACAGTGACCTTACAGCTACCGTAAGAACTCTGAACATCCAAGGAACGCTAGCAGTTTAGCGTGAAATCTAGACAGTAAGGAAAAGATCTTGTTACAATAAGAAAAAAAGAATTCGAAAACGGGCCTTTTAGCTGAGATAATGTATACAACTTATTATCTCCTTAACTTTCTAGAAACGAGTGCGAATTATATTAAGAATACTTAATGTTCTTGTAGCTCTTTTTTCCCTTTCTCTACCTCAAACCTCGAAGCGAGCTATCCAGACACTTCGACTAGCTTAGATACCACGCTAAACTGCTAGCGTCCCTTGGAAGTTCAGAGTTCTTACGGTATAATCCTGGGACTTTTGACCGCAGCCTTCGTAAGTACAACTGAACCCTCTCTCCAACTTGACCGCACTAATACCTGGCGTGCAATGATGGACCATAAGTCAGCAGCAACCTGTTTGGGAGTTTCGTGTAGTTTAGCGATGACTCGCGAACATCCCGTAGAGAAAACGAACAATCTAAGACTTGAATGATGAAAAGGGCGCAGTAGAATAGAAGCGAAAGCAGTCCAATGGACCAAAAAGACTGGAACTCGTGGACCAAGGCTTTCTGCTGGGGCATTTCCTAAACAGAAATGGCCTTATGCTTTGCTTGACGCAATGATCGAATCTTTGATCTCTGCAATCTCGCGGAGCTTTATCTTGGCCTGCATTGCACCCAGCGAGGCTTTGTCCGTGGATACTTGCATCTTCTAGAGTGGTAGTCTTGCAGACTCGCGAGGACTCTGGCAGCACTTGCTTACATCCCGAGCCTAAATCCATATAGTACCAGACATCCGCAGTCGTATGGGGTGCTAGAAGTGCGAGGAATCGGCAGCACTGCGCATCTTTCACTGTGCTCATCCATTATTGGTCTTGAATCATCCATTGTCAAACGCCACCTATGTACAACATGCCAACCTCGTCATTCGAATCATTCCCTCCGCTGTTCGTTCGCATCTAATCATCGTAACCACTAAGGTTTTGCCTCGGGGTTGCAGGAACTGCAATTGCATCAGTGTTTGTTGCTCCAACAAGCTCGCAGAAGGCTGCTCGTACTTGGGTATGTGAGGGGAATCTTTGGTCTCGCTGCATCTCCCAATGCGTGCCTTATGGGTGGTACTGCGATAACAGTGATCGGTCCCATAGTGCCAATGATCATGGAGTAGAATATGGCTGGTTTCTCAATCGATGCCCATTTCAAGTACCGCAGAGGTTGCGACCAGAATCGTGGCAGAGTCGACATTGTGACTGGAGGTGTTAGCATATGCAGCTTGAGAGAACTTCGGCATCACATACTCGGTTGGCTGTGTGCAAACCTCCCCAAATCTCTTCTTGTGTTGCAGAACTGTTGCAGACCTTTCCTGCTGGATGTTCGAGGTTGAACGTTGAAGTGGAGCTCGGGCCCGACGCTATCACGTGCAGCTAACCCCTGCTGTCTCAAGTCTTGGCATTGCATACGTTTCCTAAAGCTCCAAAGACGCGCATCCACTGAGAGCAATTGCTGCAAGAACATCAACGACAATGAGGTGGCTACTTTCTTTTCTTCTGCTTGGCCTTCTGGCTGTAGTGCAGGCCGTGAGCACCAGTGGAAATAGGTTATTGGTGGTGCTCGAGGAATTGGCAGAACAGGCGAAATACTCGGGATATCTGGCAGACCTGAAAGGTATGGAATGGCTGGCAGATTCCGGTTCTGCAATATACTGATATTCTGGCACAGGCAGAGGATTTTCAATTACATTCGAATCACCAAAGAGCGACAAGGTTGCGTTATTTGAGCTGGGCGAAAGAGCTTACGACCATGTCTTACTGCTGCCCACCAAGGCGAAAGGTATATTCATTCGAAATGGGAGAAAATATGTTGTGCTGATGGATGATAGGTCTTGGACCAGCTCTCACCCCAAAACTCCTCCTTGATTTCATCAACGCTGGCGGCAACATCCTCTTGACACTCTCCTCATCCAACCCCACCCCGATCTCTCTCGTCTCACTCCTCCTCGAACTCGACATCCACCTTCCTACTGATCGCAACGCTCTTGTCGTCGACCACTTCAACTACGATACCCTCAGCTCGGCTGATAAGCACGATGTTGTTCTTGTTCCAAGACCAGATGCTATTCGACCAGATGTGAAGAACTACTTTAGAGGGGACGGCAAGGGCGGGGAGGTCATCGCATTTCCTCGAGGGGTTGCACAGGAGTTAGGAAACACAAGTCCGCTATTGACTCCAATACTCCGAGCTCCTCGAACAGCATACTCCTACAATCCCAAGGACGACGTTGACGGTGTAGAGGATCCATTTGGCGTCGGACCACAACTATCCCTGATCACCACAATGCAAGCGAGAAACTCTGCTCGCTTCACCGTCATTGGGGCTGCTGAGATGCTTGAGGACACTTGGTATAATGCTAAGGTCAAGCGCAGTGTTGGATTGGGCGGTGTTGGGAGCGATGCGAAGAGTGTTGCGACTGCCAACCGAGCTTTTGCTTCAGAAGTCACTGGCTGGACATTCAATGAGATGGGTGTCCTCAAGGTTGGAAAGATTGAGCACAAGCTCGCCGAGGCTGGGGCCCAGAATAACGAGACCAACCCCAAGATCTACCGGGTGAAGAACGATGTGGTCAGTAAATTCGACTTTTTTAATGCAAGGATTAGCTAACAGGACCAGACCTACGAGATTGAGATCTCCGAATACTCCTGGGACAAATGGGTTCCCTTCACCCCACCTACAGGCGATTCCGTCCAGCTCGAATTCTCCATGCTCTCCCCATTCCACCGCATTCCTCTCACCCCATCCACAACGACCCGCGACTCAACTATCTACACCACATCCTTCCGATTACCTGACCAACACGGCATCTTCAACTTCAAAGTAAACTACAAGCGACCATTCCTCTCCAACTTGGAGGAAAAGAACACAGTCACTGTCCGACATTTTGCTCATGACGAGTGGCCAAGAAGTTGGGTCATCAGTGGCGCATGGCCATGGATTGCGGGTATTGGTGCTACAGTAACTGGGTGGGTTGTATTTGTGGCGTTATGGTTGTGGAGCAAGCCTGTGCCGTTGAAATTGACAACAAGTGGAAAGAAGATCAATTAGATGCTCAAAAGAATTGGGATCTAGGACGGGCGGGACACTCTGTATCTGTAAAAATAAGCTCGAGACAAAAGTGTATAGGACTAGCATAGAAGCGATGTCCACTGTTTTCTGGGACATTTATTTGCTAAAAATCATGGTTCTTCTCCTGGCGTGAAGCATTTGCCTTGATGCTCCGAGATGCTCTAAATGAAGCCGGACATTTAAAAGTTCCGACTTGTGCCCATACTCCACAAGAATCAGATTCTAATTCAAATCATAGGCCGGACATTTGTCGCTTGTCGTCGCAGCTCAAACACACTATCCACATTTGACTGCTTTGAGGAGGTTCAAGCCATCTTTCATGCTGGGTATCATTATCCAGCGCCTAGCCTGCAACTTTCGATCATCAAAGTCTGACCCTGCTAAAATCTCTAAAATTTCAATGATTTGCATTCAAAATCAACACTCACATATCTTGATGCATGAGCATGACTCGTGCAAATGTTTGCTTCAAGAGAAGTTGTAAGGAGATGAGAGGTTCTATCATCGGAATAGATCTCCTGGGCCATTCTAGTGAAGTCTCAACTGTCAAAGTGGTTGGCTTCCTTTTTAATATTGTATGTTGTGTCAGATGGCGCTCGTCCGGACATGCTTCTTCTTGTGGTTTGAATCTCCATGACGAACATGCATGTGTGCATGAATGCCAAAAGACTGTTGGATAACTCTCGGCCTCGGAAGCCGCGACAAAGATTATCTGCCAGGCCAAGTAGCCGATATTCAGTTCCGCGGAATCGGGGGATGCTGGTCGTCCGAATAAGTAGCTCTACCGGTATAAGTCATCTCAAGCCTTCAGATAGCGTCGACGAGATCATCAACCTCTGCTTAGATTGTCGGTACTCGGAACAGTGCTGTTCTCCTAAACAGCCTGTCTAGACATCACGTCTTCATCTTGCTTTCAACAAACATTCGGTCCCTCCTCCAACAACGCCGCCACCTTGGCCGCAAGCAGATCATGCACCGGGTACGTAGGATGCAGAGCGTTCAACCAGAAATATTGATTCACGGGGATACCACATGCTGGGTCGAAATAATCTCGCGTTGGCGTCCCAAGAGAATATGCCACACAGTATTCTGTGGTATTGTGGATGTTACTTGTCTGCGGGAATTGCTGAGGGTTATCAAGGGCTTGATTGAATAGAGCATGGAGGTCGAAATGGAAGACATTGATATCTGGAACTTTCGTCTTGATCATCTCGGCAACCTTTTGTATGCGGGCGTTGTAGACAGCTACATCCGAGGCGTACTTATCTTTTACTGGTTGTGGAGTCCATGGAGGTTGCCAAGTTCGTTCAAGAGGTGGGAGGTTGATGAGAAGAATGTTGCGGGCCCCTGTTCCGTAGAGACTTTCCAGCAACTTGAAATGCATGGCTGTTGATTTAGCATCGATGTCCTCCAAGGTACCTTCGTCGAGGATATGGTTTATTTTCGAGACGTCGTTGATGCCGACGAACATAGTGAAGAGGGTGTTGTTGGGTAGCCAAGGCGTAGTGTAGGCTTCGGCGTAGTCCGGCATAAATCGCATGTATATTTGTTCGGTCGTGGCCCATGGGAAGCTTGGGGTGATGTGGTTGCTGAGAGTGGTACCTCCAACAGCAAGATTGTAGGCAAGGATGAGGGAGGAGTTGTAGGTCGCTGTTATATAGCCAATCCAGTTCGTGCCATTAGAGGACGTCAGGCCAGGAAAGGGAGGGTTGCCAATAGGGTTGGCAGATGAGGGTGGGTCTTTGCTGTAGTCGAAGCTAGTTGTGGTCCAGGAATCGCCGCTGATAGAAGAGATATATTAGCTGTGTACTTCTCAACCAGCCGTGATAAGACTACTCTGCAGAGTGCTTGTCGAGGGACAAAGTTACAGTGTACATACAAGGCAAAGGTATATTTCATCGAACTCCATCCTTCGTAATGAGTTGTGGCATTGCAAGTACTTGAATTCTTCAAGCTTGCTTGGACTTTCGAAGTCGATATAGGTTGCGAACGAGGGGTAAGAAATGTACTGAGGATAGAACCCAAGATGATGATGATCAGAACGGCGAGTATAATTAGCAACGCAGGCACGCAAGCATGCTTTGAGCGGAAGGACGTCTCGATGGCGCGCAAATGCTTCAAGGAGGTATTGACAAACCAACTTTGCAATGGCAGTTCGTCGTATACGGGAGGTTCAAACTCCATCTGCTGATAGACCTTGGGAGCGAATGTTGTCGAACCAGGCCTGCTGGATCCGTTCTCAGTAATCTTGCAATATGAGTCGTGCCATCCCTCCTTTCTCTCTTCGTGGTCATCATCGTCGACGTCCCCGGACGGTGTCTGGCCTGCGTTGATTGGTGTATCCTGCTCCTCGTCCCGCAGTTGGAAACCGAGCTCTTCAGGGCCGGCAAGCCGGGCATATTGGGGTTTGTACATATTGCTGTGTCAACTTCTCGGATCTCACAGCAGCTCATGCCCCATCTGCAAACATCGGGCAAGACAAATACCAGACGAGGAGGAAATGAGGGTGTTGACAAGGCGCACTCGAGGCACAGCAGAAACGCGGCGCATCTTGGGCGTCTCGGGCGTGTTTCTAGACGCAGTGAGCTCAGCACATGCGGGGTACTGTAAGCAACAAGGCTAACCTCGGTCATCCTTGGACCTGGCAGCTACAGTAGAGAAAGTCCCTCTATACCCAGCTCGCTTGTTGCTACGAGACATTATTACTAGGAAGTCGACGGTTGGGACTAAGGAAGAGGGCAGGTTCTCGAGCTGCTTGCACGCATCCACGCCAATCTCGTTTTCTGGTTTTGCCTACAAGTTGTCGTTGTCCAAGTCATCCAGTGGAATGCCTCCGCATAAAGGAAAGCACAAGACCTGGCACGTGAGCGCAACCTCAGCCCAGAACAGCTCGTGGAATGCCAAGGTTCTTTCTTGTCTCGTCTCTGACATTAAGCCGTGCCATTTGGAGCTGAAGATCTGTGTATCTCAGCCATGGATTTATTGGCGGTTAGCTCTCTCTACCTTTTTGGTTATCGCTGGCTTTTCTACCATTGTGCCCCTCGTCCCTGTTTGGCGTCAAGTACAGAGAACGAGCTCAGGAAGACGGCCTCTGCAGCTACCTTAAGCCGCCTGGAAACTTTTCGGGCTATTGACCGCAAGCGGAAGTAAAATAAAGCTACTTTTTCACATGTTCCTTGTTCCTGGCCGCATTTGTCCAGTAGTACATATCTGCGGTTCCTCTACCTTTGTCTCTTTGATTTTTATTAAGTATATAGTGCTGTGCTCCCCTCCTCTCCTCGAGGATCCTTTTCCCTACATCTGTCTACATTTTCAATATGTCAGAAAAGAAATGCAACAAATGCGGCCATGTCGACTCCGACATCAAGCCAGAAGTCGAAGTAGAGAGGACTAAATTCCCTAGAAGAGTTCTTCGAGACAACATAGAATTTGATAATACTTGTTAGTCAGACTGTTAATCAGTAGATTCTTGAGCGCTAATTCATTATGCTATAGATCATCCTGGAGTAGAAGGTTCCGAACTCCTTCACGAGGTGCATCAGATACGGGTTGGCGAACGTAAACTGTGGCCAGGTGCAATGCCGAACACTATGTCAATTCTCCGTGACGCAAATTTGAACCCCAGGCAGTTGTGTCATAAATGCGGCTGGACCACTGCCAATCAGGTCAGTTCATCTGGATATACTTGACGTTTGAAAGTCTCGCAGCTCGGTGATCGGAATACTGCAATCTGGAACCTGGGCCCAAATGGCCCGTGGATGCTCAAGGATGAGCCTAACACCGCCAACAATCCCCGAGGAGTAGATTACATAACGCAGAGCTTTCTTCAGAAAGAGAAACCCAGCATTCCTCTAGTAGAAATGCATAGATTTGGCGGACCAAACGACAATTTTCATTTCACTGTTATGGCCCGTGCGAAGGGAAGCTCATTATCAGGAACCTGGGGAACTCTCACAGACGAACAAAAGAACGACGTAGTGCAGGACTTGAGAACGCACATCAAGGAGTGGCGTCAGATTACCAGGCCAGAAATGCAGAGAGTAGATGGCTCAGAGATTCTCGATTCCGTTATAGGCACCTGCACTGGTCTCGGATGTGTCAAGACAGGACGTAATGAGGACGAGTGGCTAGAAAACCTGGCCACAGGAATACGGAAAGGACTTCTGTACAAACTTTGGCGTGCTGATGCTGATGATGATACGCGGGCTTCGTGGGTTAAAGAGGTGGACGAAAAGGTAGCTCAGATGAAGGCGGATTTCCCAAGGGGTGGCCCATACGTTTTCACTCACGGCGACCTGCACGGTGAGAACATCTTCATTTCAGACGATAACGAGGAAAAGAAGTTTAAGGTCTCAGCAATCATCGACTGGGAAACGGCTGGCTTCCTTCCATGGTGGGTAGAAAATTCTCGAGATCCCTGGGAACCTCGCGAGATACTCGGCCAGGAATCCGATTTCCTTCACCCAGGATACAGTGCTGAGGATTTTGAAAAGGCTGGGGATTTTGTATCCGAAGTTCGAAAGGCATGGTGGGAAGGAGGGAATCATACTATGAGCGTACATAAGCCTGATCAATCAAATTACTGGTACGGACTGCCATTTTGTGCCTGCCAACCATATTGCCAGCTATTCCGGAGCGATGTTCTTGGGGTGGAGCCAGAACATAAGGATCTATTCGATGTGGATTCTTCAGATTCTGAAGACAACGAAGAAGACGGCGGGAAGACATTCACGAGATTTACGAGGGTCTTCTTGCGATGGTTCAATGAACTTAACAATTACAAACAGACATATGCAAGCCTCAATCCAAAACCCTTGTCCTCCACTGCTAGCTAGCTACAATTCCTCCGAATGAAACACAAATGGAAACACATTCTCTACTTCGTTGGCGTTTAAGGTCGGGAAGGCCTTGGTTAGATCCTCGTTACTGTTTCTGAGGTTAGTGTTTGTTCAAATCATTCCTTACATGAGTACGTGAAGATTTGAGCGAGGGTCTGTGTTCCCACCATCTGCTTGAAAGTCGTCCATACAAGATCCTGGTCCGAATTGATCTCAGCAAACCTCCTAGTACTGGCGCGACCCGGCCCGTTCGAAAGTGATATCCTCATGTCCCCTCCGGGTCTATGTACGAAAACCACCCTCCTATTATCTTGAATTCCCAGGATTGCAACGTTGTGGTCGTTCTGAATAGCTACCATAGCTTGTCGCAGCAAGTTGTTTCGTGTATTGAGGGTATCGCCAGCACGAATAATGAACGTTTCCCAAATGATAGGGACACGGACATGTTGGACGTAGAAATGGGTTGGCATAGCCCATCCGTTGCAAAATACGCAGAACTCGTTAGATGGCCTATTTCCTGCTCCGCAATGCCAGCATATGAGTGGCGTGATCAGAACGTGGGGGGTGTTGGAATGACATTTGGTATTGTGAATCGCGTTCGAGTGTTCGAAAATTCTGATGTTCTGGGAGAGTAGGAATCTTTGGTTGCTGAGGAAGTCGAAATTCTGATGTTCTGGGAGAGTGGAGATCTTTGGTTGCTGAGGAAGTCGAAATTCTGATGTCTGGAAGAGTGAAGATCTTTGGTTGCTGAGGAAGTCGCAAGGAAATCAAGTTTATCATAACATGCAAAGACAAAGAAGAGTTTCGCATTCAGTTTCCGCTTGAAAAGGCTTGCACTAGAACATATCGTAGGTCAGACTGTGCGGACGGAAAGGAGGTTGCGAGCATGTATTTTGAAAGGTGCAAGAGAATGTCTCGGAAGCAATACATATCTTTCGGTGGTAGTCGACACATTTTCCCTTTGTCCCTAGATCTTGGCTGAAGCAAATTCATTGGAAGAAATGTAACACCAAGCGCACGGGTTCATGAAAAATTTGAGCTTCTGTTTTTCTTTGCTGCCATGCTGAACGACTTGGAAGCAACATGCTTCATGACCCGTCGGCTGATCGTAACGCACAAAGAGATAAACACTCGTCAGTGCACATCGCTTAAACCTCAGCCCCAGCGGAGGCTCAGTGACAGCCTATCCTCTCCGCCAGCTTGGTCCACCATTCGACCAATGTCCCATTGCCAGACTCTCAGTAGGACATTCCCGAAAGAACCAGGGATCCTCGCAATGCTAATAGCTTCGCTCCCTACTCCTCTTCTCTCTCAACGCATTGGAATCCATCTTGCAGACAAAGTCCGTCGTTCCAAGGTAGTTTTCCCTTTACCCAAATTTCAAAAGGAATTTCAACATTCGCACACATTCGCCACATTGCGGCATGGTAAGTAAGCTTCCTTTGACTTCGTGGTGTCATGATGTTTGACTTGTCGCTCAAACATCCGTGGCAGAATCTGGATCATCAAATACGGATTTTGCTTGTGCGTATTTGTCGTTTTTTGTAGGTGATGGTTTGTTCACGCCTTGCAACTCGAGTTTCTCCTGGACCGGCGATGATACCGAGATGTCTTCCGACTCCCTTTCGACTCGGTCGAGGTTCTTGAAGAAGATGTGTTTTTGATTGTTTCAAGCCAGGCTGGATCGGGCGCAAAATGTGCATATTTGTCGTGCTTGAAACTGAGGATGGTGAGGACGGAGAACATCTTGTTCGAATCTGTCCGGCTTCGCGGGGAGTGCTATTCCTTAGCTGATTTGTACTTTGGGGGAATATGATGTTGTAGTGATGAAGAGATTCTATAATTTAGAAGAGAGTTACAGCTTGCATATATACTTTTGTGGTGAGTCAAGCACGCAATGAATGATGTTGAGTAAACTCCAGATTTCCTCCCGCAAAGGCCGAGACCTAAAGTCCGCCGGGGTTATGCTTATGTAAATCATTTCGGGATGACAAAGGCGCCCTGTAATTTCCGATCTTATCCCCGAGCTCGGAACGACACAGTCGGATGACAGATTTCTCCACGACAGAAGCGTCAGGTGTGCTTAAAAGCTCCCAAGGTTGTCGCTCAATGCCAGAGCGATATTTCTGGTCTTCAAGTTGCGCTGGGACACTGCCAGCGGAGCCCGAATTTCAAGTTGAGTTCCGTGGCGGATGATGAAAGCACCTTCAACACAATGATCGTATATCGTACACTTGTCCTGATTAGTACAGCTTGCATCCAAAGGCTCAATTCGGTCAGAACTCAGAGGGCTTGTACTGGCAGGAGTTATGCGCAACGGGATCAGGAGGCTAAGGCGACTTCTGTCTTGATATGCTAGAGAGGCTTTCCCAGCTAACCAGGCAGCTACCCAGGCGCTGAACAAACCGGAGATTGACAATAAAAACGCCAAAAGTCGAAGAATCCGACATTCAGACATTCAGACACCCAGGCATACCGGTCGCCCTTACTCAACTTCCAGTCAAAAGGCCAAAATGCACAGAACTTCTCGATTCAAGTGTTGTGAAGGCTGACTTTCATGCCGCCGCCTCTTGTATTCGGGGCCAACCAAAAACACGACTTCCACTCGGGTGTGCTGCGTGCCCTGAGCAATGCTAGGCAAATTGGTCAATTGGGAATACGCGGTGCGTAGAGACAGAAACCTTGCATGATGGTGATGGCTTTTATTGTCAGACCTGACATTGCACGACGCGCCAATCAAGATCTCGACCTCGCAAAACATCGACTTCGATGCTCGGGCGAACACTCATCCTCGTCTCAAGAAGCCCAGCGAACAGCCCCGATCTCCAGCATGCCATCAAAGACTTACATTGACAACATCGACTTCATAGCCTCAAGCAGGTGTTCGGAGGCATGATTGTTCTCTTCTTGGGCTCCAAAAGGTCAAAGAATACCCAATTATAGTTTGATATTCGGCTCGGCATGCCGATAGAGGCTTTCCCTTAAGCGAGCAATGATGGGTCCGGAGGGATTTGCCCCCGGCGGGTCATCACGGTCCTCACGGTCAACGACAACAAATCATCTTCGCTTATAAACGATTTGAATGCGAAAGACAGGATGGTAGCTGTTTCTAGCTGTTTCGTGTTCACATTTCTTTCTTCCCTTCTCGAGAGCTTGTTGTTTGGTTGAGAAGAAACCAAGTGCGGTTTCTGTTCTCATTGTGCATTTTTCATTGGAGACGACGTCCGTTCCGAAAGCCTACGTGCTTGAGCTAGCCTTGTCTTTGCAATTCAAAATTGCTTCAGCCTCATTCATTTATTTCCATCCTGGACCTCTAGTCCCTCTTTCTCACCGACCTAATACGTATCCGACAACATGGCTTCTCTCCTTGTAACGTTTGCGGATCTGGCATCCCGAAAGAATCATCAGAACGACACACTCACCGATTGCACAATTATCACCAGCCCTATCTCCAGATCCTACTACTTCTACCGCGTGTCTCTCGGGGCTAACGTCGCCTTCCTCGCCCTGTTTTCCATATCCCTGATTGGATTCCTCGGCACATATGCTTTCACACGTCGAGCGTTTGCCTTTACATGTTTGTATAAATTCCTAAAAGAAGTACATAATCTCAAGAGCTCGTGAGCCAACCAAAAGCTCAGCTCCCGAATATTTCACATTTTGAACCGTTTGTTAGAAGCCCATACTAACTTATCATAGTTGCTATGACCGCAGGACTCATCCTCGAAGTCATAGGATATGTGGGAAGGATAGAAAGTCACGAGGACCAATGGAAGCAAGATGGATTCTTGATGCAGATTGTTTGCTTGACCATAGCGCCTGCATTTATGGCTGAGGTGTATATCTCTGCTTGCGAAGAATCGTGTATGCCTTTGGTCCCGAGAACTCGAGGATTCTCCAGAGTCCATATACCCGCATTGTGTGTTCCCCTCCTCACTTTCCCGGCTCCCCAACAGGCTATGCTAAACAATGAATAGTTCATCCCAGGCGATCTTTTATCCTTGCTGCTGCAGGATGCAGGTGGTGGGATTGCTTCTGCCGCGACGCACACCAAAAAATCCCCCGACACGGGAGATAACATCATGGTCGCCGGACTCGCATTCCAAGTCTTTACTCTAGCCGTCTTCATAGGTCTCTGTCTCGATTTCGCCATTCGAACTCGTCGTTGTTACAAGTCCATGGGCGAATCTGCATTTGACCAGAATCCCCTCTTCATCAAGTTGAGACAGAGCTGGCTGTTCAAAGGCTTCTTGGTAGCGTTGGCGTTGGCGACGTTATGTATCTTTTGGAGGTCAGTATACAGAGTTGTCGAGTTGGCTGAAGGCTGGACAGGAGATTTGATTAGGAGACAATGGTTGTTCGTGGGGTTCGACGGTGTCATGGTTATTGTGGCGTGTTTTGCGCTCAACCTTTTCAACTCCGCCTTCGCGTTCAAAGAGGCTATGGAAGGACTGGGCGGCATTGGCAGCAAGAAGAAAGTAAAGAAGCAAAACCAGGAGAGGGAAAAGGCGGGGCAGACCGAGGCTGCAAGCAGTAGCAATAGCGATGTTGATGGAACTATGAGCAAAGTTTGTTTGAAGACTGGATGAGATGATGCGGTTATATGGGTAATAGATCACAGATGCAATAGTCAGAACGATAGATAACACAATATACAAGAACGATTGGCATACTTTAGATTATGATTGTAGAACAACTTGGATGTCTCGGCCCCTGGTTTCGACATTCAGTCCGTCTCCCCTTATCTCCTTGCCAACAATATAGAATTGAGAAATTCGTAACGCGCTTGAAAGTGCATTATTGGCAAAAGCATTCAAAGGAATCCTAGCTAAGTACTAACCCACATGCATCTCCATACATCCAACCCCGCCCACAACAGCATCTAGCAATTAAAAAAACACTGCATAGACTTCGCCACCCCACTGCTAACCGAGAAACAATCCGTCTGCCCCAAAATCGTGACCTGATTGCCCGTGTCGAAAATCCTATCCTGGCAATCAATATCCCTATACACAATACAATCCGTGCCATGCGTCCCATCGCCAAACGCTTGGACCGATCCGAAAGAATCGAATTGGAAACAGCCCCCGTCACAGGTGGGTCCGAATTGCCCGAGTGAGAGTGTTCGCTGAAATCGCAGTCGGGGCCGGAGAAGTAGTTTACGCATTCGCCGAGGACGAGGCCCGGGATGGAACATGCTGCGTTGGTGACGGTGAAGTGGAGAGATAGGAGGACGGAGGTTGTTGTGAGGGAGAGGAGTTTCATGGTGGAGGTTTGATTGGTGATGTGGGAGGTGGAGATTTGTGTTGAAATGTGTATTGGGAAGGCAGTAAAGCAAAGTGAGTGTCGATATGATAGAAGATAATGTAATGATTTGTATCAGCTCAACAGCGCGAGGTGGTGAGTTTACATTTTTTGAAGTGAGGACATCGACAGGTTATATATTGAGATTCCCAAAATACTAGAAAGAAAACCTCATTTCCCAGTTTTTGAAAGCTAAGGTTTACTCCACCACAGCCCCAGAAAGCCTTACAGTTACCTGCGCTTGACGTCCTTCATCTTGACTCCATATGTCCCGAGCTGCGGAGTTTATTCTAGTCTGGATAGCGCCAAGCCTTCCTGCTGACCGCTAGCCTCAACAACTGTGGCATTAAGAATATTAAGAAGGATAGAGCATTCTGTTTTAATACTAAACCAATAGATTACGACAATGAGATATCTACTATAACCTACTTAGCGTTGTATACCATAGTATTCGAAGATCAACAATTCTTGCCTCGAGCTAGTAGAGTCAAAATAAGCGTAACAGTACTATGAGGCATTGTCCTGTGTAGTACAGTAAGCCGGTGTCACCAATACCGCGACCGAAGAGCTGAAAAAACAGTGATGCGGCCGACATGCTGAAATTGCTGACTCTTGTCCCGTTCAGAATCCTTTCACTTAGCTGTCGCGCTTCCAATGAGAATGTAAGGAACAATTTGCTCAAGTCTATAGGATGATCGTTTGTTATTTCGGCTTTACTGTGAAGGTCTCTAGAAGTCGGGAAGAAATGTCCGTGCTACCTATCGTACTGGCCGGATCACCATCCTCGGAAACGGCCTCGCGCGTTTGAATAATACTAAAATAGATCTACGCGCTAGAATCAACGCCATCTTTATCTCGAAAGTGATGGTTTCTTCTTCTTCTTCTTCTTCTTCAAAGAGGTACTCCAAAACAATCTCAAGTGCAAACTTCCCATTTCCTCGATGCAAATCCTGGCTGGCCAAAAGATTTCCATCGCAAGGACAAGCGTCTCGACCTCCCGGCGCATCGAGTCAGAACCAGTATCATCGCGGGACCAACTCCAAATTTCTTTTCATAGCTATGGACCTCATTCAGACCCGGATTAAGAAGCTTAAGCTCCTGGAGCAGAGTAGCAATCTCTTCGGGCGCATCTTTGATCGGTTCGCAAACTTCTTCAGGCTTTTTGATGCGTTCGCCAGCTTGATCACGATGGACGAGAAGATATAATGGAAGCCAAGATTATGGGCGAGTATGTAAGGTTTGCTAGCTTTTATCACATCCCGTACTCCTTTTCGTTATACCCGTTTACTCTATACAGACCAACTGCGTTACTGATCACATCAACTCTTCCTTTCTACGCCGTTTACAACCCATTTCCATCCTACCGCTCTCGTTGCACCAAAGTCCACTCATACTATCCAATAGTTAGTTTTGATCTTTCAAACGCTCGAGTATAGAACACTCACGACTCTACCATCTTCATCCCCAGTATACACACAATGAGCCATCGGCGTCACACAGGTAATAGCCGCCTCACTCCCTCCACCACCACCTCTCAACAGATCACTCCGACTCCTACTCCTCGACCTATCTCTCAAACTGCCAATACTATGTCTCCCCTTTGGCACACTCAGACTCCCAATAGCGGTTTCCTCTCCACGATCAACATGCTCCAACCTCTTTACAAGTTCCAACTTCCACTTACTCTCTCCTTTACCGACTCGTCCTTTACTAACCACTTTCCGCCACACGTTGACAACACCATTGCGTTGACCAGTGAAAAGAAGGTTGTTCTGGAGCCATTCGTTGCCCACGCCTTCATACCATGCGCAGGAAGCGATGTAGTCATCGTGGGCATTGTCGCAAACATTTTGCTCGAGGATGAACTCGCCATTCAGTGTGTAGAGCGTGACTTTCTGGCCTCGACACAGCATGATGTCGCCATTGACATCGTTGATTCTCGCGCACTCGATTGCGCCTCGACCGTGGGTAAGACGGCGGACGAATTCAAGACGATTCAAATCCCAGAGAATCACCGTACCATCTCCTGATGCTGAGAGGAGAGTTGAGAAGGACTTTGACGAAGTGAGCACGGTGACTGGAGTTTTGTGACCAAATAATGATGAGCGAGGTTGCAAGTCCACGGACTTAGAAGGTGAATTAAGGACCGTGTGAGCAGTGATGACGCAGTCCTCTCCTGCCGTGATGAGAAGTTGTGAGGAAGCGAGAAGACAAGTCGAGATTTGGCCTTGATGCAAGTTCTCGAAAAGACCTGCGAGTTTTTTGGTCTCGTTGAAGTAGAATCGAATACTGTTGTCCGCGAAGCCCCACTCCAGATACTTGTCGTAGTGGGGTGGAAGATTAAGGCGGAAGGCGGTAGCACATAGCAGACGATCGAGTTTCGGCGAGTAAGTCAAGGAAGCAACGCGCTCATGGGAGTCAAGCAGCGGAACCGGAAGACGAGTAAGGACCTCAGCGGAGGTATCAAGGCGCCGAATGCGATTACGGGCATCTTCCCGTGCTTGATGAGGCTTGGAGAATACCTGGTGGGGTGTTTGTCCAAAATTGTGGATTATGCCGATCGTTGCGAGACGTTCCACGGGGTCGGAGATGTTGTCAAGGTCTTTAGCGCCATGGTAGGAGAGGTGGTGGAAGACATTGACACTGTCGATGGCCGCTTCTCCGCGTTGCTTGCAGCCAAAGACGAGATCAATCCATTGATGTAGGTATTTGCTCACATAGGGGCTTTCAAGGGCCTCTCGGTGCTTCGCGATGAAGATTTTTGGGTCGCCCTTTGCCCACGGAGGAAGTTGAACGTTGTCAATTCCGCCACCGTTGCCTTGGCGCATACCAAAATTGTACCCATTGCTATTTGTCAGGAATTCCGGAAGGTAGAAGAACTCTGGAATTAGTTCTCGAACATCGCTCATGTTATCCTTGGATGCAGATTGCCAAGCTTTATCGATCGAAAAGAACAATCTATCAGGGTGGTCAAAATTGCCGCCCTGGAGCAAGAGATATGACTGAACGAAGGGTTGAAGCCTGATGAGATATGATGTGACAATCATGGCTGATGAGTAATGAGTTCCGTAATGGAAAGCTGGTGAGTTTTGGTCCATCTCTGCAAACGTCTTGTATCGTTCAACAAAGTCAGAAGCGCGAGAGTTATGCTGAGCACCCATCGGTTTTGATAAGTCTCTGTAGGTCGCCGGATTTTCGAGATCTAGCTCCTCGCTGGTGTAATCTGCCAAGATCCACGGAAATACTGGGTACTGGGTCAAATCATTGAAGGTTCGGCCGGCCATTGTATTGACGAGCATCAAGTAGTGGAAATTAGAGATCTCACCCTTGGCCCATCTTCTCATGGCAGGATTCCATGCAGAGGAATTGAAGATGCTGCCGAACTTCGACCCAAATGATGCCGGTGCTTCTTCAGAGACCTTTAGCGCCTCAAGTCGCCAGCCATCTTCCGGATTCGGTAAATTCGTGCTTCCAGTTGTGTGAGGAGCCTTCGAAGTAAGCCTCGAATAAAGGTCATCTCTAAGGCTTGGGGAATTTGCCGTGAGCAAGTAGCTTCGACCATCCGTAAAGAAGACTTCAGTAGCCACTTCCCGGAATAAAAAGCGTCGTCGAGAGATACTGATCACATCACTCCACTTCCAACTTCTTGCTTCCTGATCTGCCCGTGTAACTTGCGAACGCTTACCCGTGGACTTGTGGCCCGCAATCATCTGCAGATATGGATCCCGCTCTTCTTTCGGTGCTTGTGAGACATTGACAATTTCCCCGTCTGACCTCTGAAAAACATTATCGATGAGATATAAGCAGTTCTTGCCAATAATCAGCAGCCCCTCACAGGCTTCAAGACCTATAATCCGAGATATATTGAAGACGTTCTGAACTTGGTCACCGTGACGTAAGCTGCGCATGACTTTGCGGTTCTTGTCTTCATATCCATCTTCATCGCCAGGGTCGTTTGGATCATCGACGAGTTCAAAGTCTTCCTCTGGTATGACACTTTCTGGTGTCCCCTCCTGGGCTTCGATCGGCACATTGATCGAGGTTTCGTTCACTCCATCATTTTGGTTGTCGGGTGGGTATGTGCCGCTGGGTGTGATTGCAGAGGGGGTGACTGCTTGAGTACTTGGTGCTAGAGAATCAAGCTTTGTGTTCAACTTCAGTGTGCCATTAGCAGAAGCAGCGGCATCTGTGATTCTGCGTTTTGGTTGATAATCGTAACTTGGTGGAGCTCTGTCTGGCAGCATTCGAAGACGCATTCGATTTCGTCCTTCCGTCCTGTCAAGCTTCCATTTCACAGGAGATTCTGCTTCAAAGACTGCACATGGTCTGTGAAGCTCGCGATCCATCTTCGAGAAAGTAGATGCTAGGAAGCTGAAATTGTCCTGCTGATCTTGCTGAGCTCTTTGGTGTTTGAGATGCTCGGATGCATATATGTTCTTCATCCACATCGCCGAAGCAAGATCGTGACGGAAGAGGATATCTTGTTCATTTAGATCCTCGGAGTGCCACTGACGAAGCTTTTCACGGCGCTTTGCAACTCGAGTCTTGGCTGTCTCCTCAGTCCTCTCATTCTCAGCACTGACAAAGTCGTCCCAGGACTTCGACATCACTCCGAAGAACAGCGAGTCGAGCTCCGCGCGCTGATCATCCACCCATTCGATGAAGGCCTCGTTATCAAGCTCCATGAGCTTCTTGAACCCGGAAGCTAGACTCCTATGCTCGCTTGTCATAGCATTTTGGAACATGGCTGATGTCTCGTCCGGCTTTTGTACAAGCATGATCCGCCATAAATTCGCTGCAGCGAGCCGAATTTTCTCTCTAGAATCGACAAGCTTGAGGTACAATTGGTAGCCTATTAGCTTGAGAAAGTTTTCCTCCGAGACATCAGATGACAACACAACGGTCTGCCAGTAGAGAAGTTTGTCTAGGAATGCTAGAGCTTCCTCCTCGGGTACTTGAGCACTATCCATCTCCGACAAACGAAGTAGTACGACCCGAAGGAAGACGCTTTTGATTGTCAGCATAGCCTGGCTGCATAGTCGTACGCTCTTGATCTTGGAAATTTCCGGGCGTTGCAGGTATTCAAGTAAAGTTCCAGCGAAATCCAACAAAGGCTCGGCGCCGCTCAAGAACCATCCCTCAAAGATTGATTCGCCAATGTGGAGAACAAAGCGTGCCATATTCTGTAATAGCTTAGGTTCCCATAACGACTTCTGATCCAGTTGAACGGTATTCCCGAGCTGGGAGATCGTATTGCGTAGCAAGTATGACTCGAAGTATGCCTGATGTTCTTGGAAACCGGGTGGTACCTTTTGGAATAGCCCGAAGCCAGGAAACTCTTTTCGAACCATGACCTGATCAACAAATACATTAACAACCAGCTCAAGTAATCCTTCTACCAAAGAATTACTGATCTTCTGCTGGGTGAGTTTCTTCTTTGGTGACATAACCAGATTTAGTCTGGCAGACGAGGGGCTGAATTCAGACGGCCGAGATGTGAGAAGGATGAAGGATGATCCCCGTCTAAGCGGCTTAGCTCTAGGAGCAGTGGGACTCGGTGGAAGCATTGTCTCCACCGATGAGGTTCTGACAACGGGAGCTGGTGTTGTCGTTGCACGTGAGATTGGCCGAATGATGACATCGTCGCCTTCGAAAGTCAAGGCCGAGTCTCGAGAGTTCAGTTCCGTTTCGGCACTTACGGCGTCGCTGCTGACAATGGCTGGGAAGAGCACGACCAGCAGAAGCCGGATGTAATCAGATGAGACTGCAAAGTCGCGGAACTCGGCTGATTTGGAGTGCAAATCGGCAAAGAAGCGGATGACTGTGTGTAGGACGGTTGCTTGCCCGCCGAGGCGTTGACTCCTCGGTTGGTTTGTCTCTATGAGGAAGGTTAGCTGATAACCCATTGAAGTCTCAGGAGTGACCTTACGTCTCGCTTCCAATTCCTTTGTCAAAGACATGGATCTCCGACGATTGTTAGGTGGTGGGACACTCAGACCAGCTCTAGAAGATTGACCATTGCCTTTCTCTGCCAAAGGCGAGTCTGGATCGTCCTGATGAATCAGAACATTTTTCAACCCATGCTGAAGCATAGAGATAATGACCGGTAGGACTTGAGGATATACGACTTTGCTACTGTTGAAGTTTTCCAGTAAACTGAAGAGTTCAAAAGACCGCTCAAAGTCGATATCAGCAACATCGTAGTTGAACATGATGGCGAAACATATTGGCCATAGGGTCGGAATGTCCCACCATCTCTTCAGCCGGTATCGCATGATGGCAAAGCCACCTGTCTTGCTGCTAGCGAATTTTGAGACATAGGCAGATCCATGTACCACGAGAAGACGTGCAAGGATTTTGGTGCCGTGCGTGATCACCTCGGGGTCATCTTCTGTGAGTAGATGTAACAACCACTGTAGATATGTCAGAACACCGTTGAAGCTGGGTGAAGATATGTCTACCTTATTTGTGACAGTCTTGGCAAACTTGCGAATGTGCTGATTGTTGCCCTTCTCACACAAGAGGTCCGAGTACATTTCCAATACCTTGTTACCAAGCTGCCTCTTACTGAGTGTTGTAGGGACTATGACATCCTGGCTATCGATGCCTATCATAGTATTCAATGCCGGACGCCGAGGCGTATCTGCCTTGGATCGTGACGGGAGGGTACCAGATGCCCCTTTAGGTGTTCGTGAAGAATTAGATGAGCTCGTAGGCTTGTGATACGCGTACGTGATGAAAAGGGCCAGAGCTCGGAAGACTTCTGCAGTCATGTTGCATTTCACCAGGCAGTGAAGAGCTTCCATGAAAGAGGGAAAGACTTCGTGTTGAAAAGTCTCAGCCTTGAGGCCATCCAGAAACCTCTTTACAATTCCTGAGGAAGGTCAGCTAGAACTTCAAAGTTGGAGAGAAACCTACTCATTCGGAGCAGTCGTCTCGAATTGAATTCATGGAACTTGCTCTTGACACCAAAAACAATGAACTGTCTATAGTACAACCTCTGGGTTATCAACGCAGTCTTTCGCCACATGTCAAAATCTACCAGGAGGATACGATACGCCAAGGGATTGATGATATACGAGTTCTCTGGTTTCTCGTGGTTGTAGCCAACAAACTCCAAGACTAGACTCAAGAGCTGGAAGCTGAGCTGATCGCGGTCCTCGCTCGTCATGGTCGACGGTTCTGGGCCTGATTTGGACGAAACCACGACACCAGCACCGATCTTCCCGCGAAGAAGAGCACCAAGGATAGCGTACCCGTTGTCTTTCTCCACAGCCTCACTGTTTCGCCAGCTAGCATTGATGCTTTCGAACAAGATCTCGACAGCTCGGACAATATCTTCTTTTGTGTTTGCATCCTCAACCAGCTTCAATGCTATACCAGTAAAGCCTCCAAGTCGCCACATCGTGTTGTCTAGTGATTGTGGCACAACCACAACAGGGTCGCCGGTGAGGACGGTCGTTCCATGAGCCCGCATCAGAGCATCGTTGATGGATGGAACTGATGCATTGATAGCGACGGATGTGCCATTGTTGCGAGTCAACTGGAAAAGGTTGTTTGCTGCTGTCTGGTATAAGCCACGCAGAAGCAGGGAGTCACTGTGGTGGTCCTCGTCTTCAAGAACAGCTGTTGGCAAAATGCTAAGTAGAACACGACTTTCGGGGAGAACTGTGCTTGCTTTCTCTCGAATGGCGCTGAGGATCTCAGAATGTTCGTCCTTTCCTGGATGCATCAATTCATTGCGCATGCCAAGCGCAGCTGAAGCCCCATACGTCTGGAAGCCCCCAAGACAATCCTGAAAGTTGCCGTTATAACGAGGCCCGAGCCGGAAGTATACAGCAATCAAATCATCACTCAGAGCATCCTCGAACAGATGAGCTGAGGCGAGTGACCAGCGGGAGAAGATCACACCCGGTCCTAGCTGTTCCGATAAATCTCTTGGCGTGCCGAGGAATGCTTGGACTGGATTCTGCTTGTTTGACGACGAGGATGTGAAAGATGTGAAGCTGTCCGTACTCGCAGTCATGAGAGCTGGCGCGGAAGGATACTGGCACTTGGTTTGCTCGACAAATTCTCCATCTACGTACAGTGCTGCCTTGCTTGCAGTCATGGTCCTCGGTCGTTTATGGACAATTGCAATGTGATACCATTGGTGCTCTTTGAAGACCATGGACTTGAATCTCACACTGGGTCTCGAAGAAGATACGGAGGTTTGGAGGATGAAGTTGTGCGAATCCTTCTCAATATACGCAAGGACAAAGCAACTCTGAGACGAATCAAAAGCTCCAAATATGGTAGTGAAAGAGCGAGGATCAAACTGATCAATGTAGATCCATGCGGTAAACGAGTATCCGGCTGCTGTAGATGGCGGTGGAAACGATCTCCCGAGCGTTGGAAGCTCAATCGATGCATATCCATGCAAAGACAAGTCGAATTGTATGTACGCCGGTGAATGAGACGATTTCATTGCCTTCAGGAGAAATTCAGCAGCTGCATGAGACTTGCTACATATGAGAGATTGTGCATCATTCAATGTGTTGATGCCCAGAGAAATCAGTGATTCGCATAACGCTTCCACGGACTTTTTCTCAGAAAGTCCGAGAGAATCAGCGTCGAAAGCAAGGGAAAGCAGAGTGGTCAGGATGCCTGTAGCATGTAGAGCCATGAGATTATGAGTGGAAATGGATGAGATCTTTGTTAATGTCAGAATGACAACAAGGGCAGCTGGATTGGTAGGTATATCCGGCTTCCTGGGAATTGTCCTCCAGAAGTCGATGATTGTTGGTATAATATCTGCATTGTGTACCAACGCACCTTCTCTCAGCATCTCGTCGAGCCTAGTCTTGATGGAATTCATCATGTTGGTGTCCCTAGAATTGCTCGTTGTATCTGCTGTGGACTGTAGGACCTTGGGTGAGGTTTTGGAAGCATTCTTGCCTAGAAATTCGTCTTCCACAACCTTCAGACATAGAGCCTGCAGTCGTTTGTCACCCAGAGCAAAAGATAGAAGTTGGCCAAAGAGCTGGGCTTCACTCCACGCATCAGATTCGCTTCCGCCAATCCCGATACTGGCTATTGTCTGCTCAAGAGCGGCCCAACCCCCTCCTTCAACTCTCCGTTTAAAGTATCTCCGATTGCCATGATGCTCTCTAAAAGTCTGTCCCAGTATTCCCAGTATCGCCTCTAGGAGCCCAAAAAGGTTCAATTTGTCATCTTGGTTTCGTTTCGAGGGATTGTAGTAACCTGAGAACGTTCGCAAGGTGTCTAGGATGATCTGAAAGCCATGAAGATGTCTGAAATCGTCATTGGCCCTGGAAGCCTCTGGAGCAGCAATGAGGTACTGGCGGATGGACTGGGATTGGTCCACAACTGTCCCTAGGTCTGGGTAGGAATTTCTTGTGGGGTTTTGCAGCGTCGCTGTGAGATTGTTCAGGAGCAGTTGGAGCTCTGCAGTTGCCTGTGTGCTTTCTGGCGGAGACGACGCCGCCGTGGATGACCGTGTCCGCCGCGACTTTGCTGACATTATGGTATCCGCCCGTATCTCCAGACCCAGATCAAAGCTTCCCCGCCTCCAGCATTGGTCCTCCTCTCAAGCCCGTGGGAGTTCCAGGCAGTCCGCCGTGGTGGGCATCGAATATCTTCCGCTGGTGGGGTCTTGAGGAGCTCTCGACTGCGGATTGGACGTATTCTGGTCGGTGAATGGTTGTGGTGATGGCAATAACAGTCTGCTGTTCCTGCATGGATTCGTGGTGAGCAGGTTGAGTTCTGGTGGTGAGATGGTCTTCATCAATGAGGCTGAGTGTCTTGAGCAGGGCAACGATGATTCGCGAGTTTCGCATTCGCGGGTCTGATTGTACGGCACGGCGTTGGACCTATCTTGGCAGTGTCGTGTGCGCATGTCTACCGTTGGATGCGAGTGAAAGAACATTGTAATGCAAGTGGTTAAACTGACTACTATTATTGTCGCATGCAGTTGTGGTTCTACTCTTTGCGGTCCTCCTACAGTACCAGCTCAACGCATTCCTCGGTCCAGCCTCGCTCTATCCCAAGTGTCCCTCAGCTCCAGCTCCCTCCACATCGAAGCTTCCCGTCGCCTGTGCTTTGGGTCAGCTGCTTCGGTCACACAGCCTTCTTTTCCAAGGCTACCGCTCCTATCAGGAATCTATCCCAGGTCGGACAGGCACCGCCCTGGTCCGCAAGTCATCCAGTCATCTCATCCGGGCAACAGATGGTGCGAGAATGAGAATACGCTGAAACATCTCACATGGGCCAAAGATGAGTGTCGGGTAGGGTGGGCTGCAGCTGCAATGACGAGCTCTCGTGAGCTCAGCAAATGTGGGTGGGATTGATAGCTTGGAACTGTTGATAGGACCAGCCTTCTGACGTTGCTGTGGGGTGCGTGCCCGCTTTCGGAACACA
Source organism: Helotiales sp. EF0021 (assembly GCA_000292665.1). NCBI lineage: Eukaryota > Fungi > Ascomycota > Leotiomycetes > Helotiales > Helotiales sp. EF0021. The sequence goes on along the minus strand of AIET01001066.1, from coordinate 17,316 downwards.
GCTTGAGGATAGCAACAGACGCATAGGACCCGACGAGCAGCAACAATACGTCGAGTTGAGCAACAATGGATTAATGCGAACCGAGATACGCATTCATATATGTACATTGTTCATATTTCGATCGAGTCTCACAACTCCCCCGTGATTTACTCGTAATGGCGATGCGCCTCGTCCTACGGTGCCTGCGTCTCCTCAAGAGTCATGTTCGCGATAAGACAACAACCATTCCCCTTGCGGCTAGCCTCGCGTCACCTGGAGGCATTTAGGCGGACGAGCTCTCGTTGACCTCGCTCCATCTCCATCTCCCTCGCTCTCCATCTCTCTCATCAACAACACCATCACAACATCCTCGAGGACAGCATCATACCTGTCTTCACCCATCGAATCTCTCATCCCGCTTCTCTTTTATCATCTCCGTCCGCAGGCAGACTTCTTCTATCATTCTATTCATCATGCGTGGGCTTATCGGCTTTACGTTGCTGCCGCTGCTGGCGTCATCGGCACCAACCTTCAGCACCGAGACCATCCACGAGGGTGCAGCTCCTCTGGTCTCGTCGACCAATGCAGTCGAGGTCCCAGACTCCTACATCGTTGTCTTCAAGAAGCATGTCGACGAGGCTTCAGCCTCTGACCACCACAGCTGGGTGCAAGACATCCACAGCGAGGCAGAGACGCAACGGACAGAGCTGCGCAAGCGCTCGCAGTTCCCCATCACCACCGATATATTTGAGGGCATGAAGCACACCTACAACATTGCAGGCAGCTTCCTCGGTTATTCGGGCCACTTCGATGACTCTGTCATTGAGCAGGTCCGAAGACATCCTGATGTAAGTACTTCAATCCTATTCATTTCTATCGCATCTACCACCACTCGCTGCTCATCGAGTTTATTTCTCAATCCTGTTCTATCGATACCTTATCATATTTGGAAGCTACACAGCTACCCATTATCGAACTGTTGAGAGCTAGCTGCCAAGGGTATGCCGACACAGGCAACAATATTACACGTGTTGCACTTTATCAATCCTGCTCATTGATCAATCATGAATATATCGCTGACTCATTCTGCTTCAGGTCGAATACGTCGAGAAGGATTCTGTTGTTCACACACTTGGGGATGATGAGACCGGAGAGTTGGAGAAGAACGCCCCATGGGGCCTTGCCCGTATCTCACACCGAAAGAGCTTGGGATTCAGCAACTTCAATAAGTACCTTTACGCCGCAGATGCTGGTGAGGGTGTTGACGTCTACGTTATCGACACCGGAACTAGCATCAAGCACGTTGATTTCGAGGGCCGCGCACACTGGGGAGCTACCATCCCAGCCAATGATGCTGATGAGGATGGAAACGGACACGGCACTCACTGCTCCGGTACTGTCGCTGGCAAGAAGTACGGTGTTGCCAAGAAGGCTGAAGTCTACGCCGTCAAGGTCCTCCGATCCAATGGATCAGGAACCATGGCCGATGTCGTCAAGGGTGTTGAGTGGGCGGCCAACGCACACACCGAGAAGGCCAAGAAGGGAAAGAAGGGCTTCAAGGGTTCTGCTGCTAACATGTCTCTTGGTGGTGGCAAATCGCCTGCTCTTGACCGTGCCGTAAACGGTGCCGTCGAAGCTGGTATCCACTTCGCTGTCGCTGCCGGTAACGACAACGCCGACTCCTGCAACTACTCCCCAGCTGCTGCCGAGCAAGCCATCACTGTCGGTGCATCTGCTCTCGATGATTCCCGCGCATACTTCTCCAACTTCGGAAAGTGCAATGACATCTTCGCCCCAGGTCTTTCCATCCTTTCCACCTGGATCGGTAGCCCATATGCCACCAACACCATTTCTGGTACTTCCATGGCCTCTCCACACATTGCTGGTCTCTTGGCCTACTATCTCTCTCTCCAGCCAGCTTCCGACTCCGAGTACGCTGTCGCCTCAATTACCCCCAAGAAGTTGAAGGAGAGCATCATCATCATTGCCACCGAAGGTGCCTTGTCTGACGTTCCTTCTGGAACTGCCAACATCCTTGCCTGGAACGGTGGTGGATCATCCAACTACTCTTCCATCATCAAGGCTGGAGGCTACTCTGTTGAGAAGGCCGAGAAGAAGCCATCCAATATGCCCACCACCATCGAGCTATTGGAAGAGGCCATTGAGAAGGACTTCAACATGATCTCCGGCGAGATTGTCAAGGACACCAAGACCGCTGTGTCAAAGACTGAGCAACTCTCCAAGAAGCTCCAGAACATGGTTGACCACGAGATCCACGAGTTCTTCGAGGAGCTCAGCTCTTAAATGAGTGGATTGTTACTATCCCAACGATATTTATGATGATCACTCATCGCTCCGGCCATTAACACCGGGAATTTTCTTTACAGTTTGAGCATGGGTCATGGATCGGAGCTGGCTGAGGGTTTCCAATTGTAGGCTGTATGCATTTTGATTATAGGTTTCCTTGCGTCTCAGATCATCATGAGGTTTTCTGTTGTGCATACGCAATAGAATCATTCTGAATTGTATTAATCACTCAATGACCTTCGCCGTGTGGGATCGTGACCTGTTCGCATCTGAATGACTTGATTGTTATTGAACAATGTTATTTGCAGACTGCACCTAGTGGTGCTTTCCAATTTTTCCTAGTTCGAGCTATAGTCTCAATTGAATGTCTAAGCACTTCTCCGACTCCGAGTATGCATTCAACAATAGGTCCCTTCCAAAGATCTTTGATTTCTGGATGTTCCGAGTATGGCAGCACGTTTTGGGAGCTCAGCCATCCCTTCCAAGCCTATATCGCTATATTTGCACAATGTTAGATATGTTTTCCAGCTTTAGGTTTTGTATCTTTTGGGGTATTCTGCTGAATATCTATTTCAAGATCTTCTTTCCGCTCTGACGGACCTCAGTTCGTTCGCGAGTGGTAAAGCAGCGATCACGTGCATAAACCTGATGGGCAGGTGGTATTGTGCTCTTTATAGGTGCATAGATATACAAATCTCCAATGGCTTACTTGTTAGCTATAGGCACGGAGTGTGATTACAAACATTCGCGAGCTGCAGGAGCTTACTCATTGGGAGTGACTGGCTCGAATTGTGTTTTATCTTGCTCATTCCATGTGAGGTGGGAAATAGTCTAAGCTAGGCGTCTTATCGACCTATAGTCTGATTTCTATCACAAGCGAATTTGATCCTAGAGGACACTCCCGTGCTCCAAATAGTCCTTGCGGTGACTTCGTAGCAGTTAATTGACGCATGGTTATTTTTGCTGCCCCCCTCGCTCCTTCCTCGCCTATGGGTTGTTTCGTTTTACATGCCGTCCTCCAGGCTCGTTGACGATACGTTGTGTGGAGCATGTGTGAAGCTCTTTGAGACTTAACCTATCTCTTTCGAGATTTTCACAGTCCAGGGAGGTTATCTGAGACTAAACTCTTCCACAGTACTGACGTGGTGGATACCCAGCCTGGATGAGCCATATACCGACGTCAAGTCAAGCATTTGGTAGTATTTATTCAAGAGTTTATGAGCATAGAGGCGACCCTTCTCTGTGTAGTAAAATGCTGAAAACTCTTGATGCTTTAGGTGTCTTGGGATAATGTTTGGGTCGTCAAGCTCTGGGTGATTTCCGTACCCTTTGGGTCGCTCCTTCCCTTCTAGGGCTGGGATCGGTTTGTTTACATCTTCCGCATCTCACTCTCGCCCTCTGTCTTCCCGATACATAGTTCTCGTCACTTTTGGAAATACTGATTCTAATAGCGCAAGCACCCGCATCGCTTTCTACGATATCAGATTACTCCTTGACTCTTTTTGGAACGAGTACACCCAAACAATGCTGCGGCGAGAGGGCTCTAATCGCCTCGATCGTCGCAAATCAACATCATCAGTACACAGCACGCGCGAATACATTCATCCTGAAATCGCACGCCAGCACGCGCACACAGCAGCCATGATAGCCTTCACTCGAGCACAACAGCGAAGCAGCGCCGAGTCTGGCTACAACGGAGGCAACCTCTCGAGGAGCAATACCGCCAACAACAGACAACCGGTGACTCAACAGACAAACGATACTGAGGAACGTGGTCGATCAGTCAGACGCCAGCAAAGTGTCCGCTTCGTCGGTCCCAATGGGCTGGAGCGAAAAGAGTCGCTTTCGAAACAACCATCCCAAGTGACGATCCAGCCGCAGATGAGTTCCGCGACACTACGACCGATGGCCATGACAACCAATGCACCCGTTCCAGCAGCATACCAGCCTCCAAGTCGCTCGTCATCGATTGGTAAAGCATCAATGACCAGGACCACAGAGAGTGTGCTAGCAGCAAACGCTTTCAAGGAATATTATACACAAGAGGACGATGTGGCTTCCACACCGTCCTCATATCGCCGAATTCGACGATCCAAGTCTATGTTCAGCCCCATGAAGGCGCCAAGCATATACTACAGCAACGGAAGCCCAAAGAGACAGGTAAGCATCACACCTCTGGGCCCAATTCTTCTTTCGCGTTATCTTGGAAATTCATCAATCCCGATGCATGCATGGGACAATGCTCCAGGAGCATTCTGCCTTGTGATGGAAATCGTTGAAAACAAATATACTGACTCTGATGTTTAGCAAAGCTTATCTACTTCAGGGCATACGAAATGCTATTCTCATACTCCCTCGACCGAACCTTCACAACCGGCTCTCCGAGCACCAAAGTCTATGAGCTTCCTCCGCAGCCATCGAGGTCAATCATCTAACCAAAGAAACGATGATGCTATCCAGGAAGCTCGCGACAAGTTTTTTCGTGAGACACACCAACAACGACTCCGCGAACAACCCTCATTTCTCTTTCGCTCCAAAGCACAAAGGCAAGAAAAGCCATTCAGAAAATCAGTCCGAAGTAGCAGCTCAAATAGCTATGGCATGCCGATTGGGTCTCCAGATAGCAACGGACAACCCAAAACATCCGGCTTGAGACATGCAGCACGGAAGGCATCGAAGAAGATCGGAAACAAGCTCAGGAAAGTCTTTGGGAGAGGCAAGGAAGAGGCAGTGGTCATTCCAAACCAACAGGTGGACGCAAAGGAGACCCATGTGCGACGCTACAACGGAGCCACGACTCCAGCGCCAGAGTCAGAACCCTTCGAGGGCTTCTCCGACATACCTCACCCCGATACATCATCTCTGTTGCGCGTTGCTTCACGAGTCCCCTCTCTCCACATGGCAACTTCGAATCAGCAACTGCGGTCCCAGGCTGGTAGTGTCAAGAGCTTCAAGAGTGACCTGAGCGATGATAAGTCCCGAGTCTCAAGCTGGACAACCGGGGCCAGCACTGCGCAGAGCCAGCAAATCAAAGCTCCTGCTGTTCGGGATCACCAACGCCTCTCGGTCATCAATGAAGTTGGCACCCATGTTCCTTCAAAGTCGTTCGATCGGTCCAAGTACATGTACATGAATCAGTGCTCTTCCTATCCTCGATTGCAGCTACCGGAAGGCAGTAAGATCCCGCCACCTCCACCAGCTCCTGTTGTTTATCCCAATTTCTCAGATCCTTTGGCAAACCCAGCTTCTGAAGATCGGGCTCGATTGGCAGAGGTTCTCATGCAGCAGATTAATGCCACCACGCCTGAAGCTATAAGAGAAAGAAGGCGTAGAGAAAACGAGGAAAGCCAAGAATATGCCCGACGGTCGTTTGAGGAATATATCGAGGCAACCTCTAATGGCCACACGTCTGGCCTGACCGTCGGTACAAGTGTCAGTCCCGATAATATGTTCAAAGCGGCTGTCAAAGCCAATGAACAAAGTCCACGCCACGTCCAGGTTTCACGCCAACGCAGTAAATCAGTTGCGAGCAGTCGTGAGACTAGGACTCCCGCAACCATCAGGCACGTGCTCCCAAGCACGAGCAGCCAAGGCCAGGATTCCAATAGTAGTTTCAATCAATGGAGCGCAGCTGATTCAGTCTACTCTTCCAGTGTTGAAGATCTGTCTCGTACCAGAGCTCTGCAAAAGCTCGCGAATCCCGCTGCCAATCAAGCGCAAACATCAGCCGCAGACGATGTATTCTCACCAAAAGAGAAACCTATGTACACAGAAAATGTTCCCACCATCGATCAAATGGCCGAAAATATGAGAGCCACGCCACCACGGCACTCGCTCGAGGGCAATACCCGAGCATATCTCAATATCCCCGACAGCCCCACTGGAAAATCTCCACAGGAGCTTGCCCGTGACATCGAACCGTTCGTCCCAGGAAGTAAAGTCATTCACCAAGCACGATCTACCTTTTTTGGAGGCACTGCTTACACACTCTCGAGGAAGATGAGTCCGTTCCGTCAAGCTATGGCCGAGATCAATCAGAATGCAGGTAACAACAATTCAAACGAGGCACCATTATCAAATGGTCCTCCCCACATGAGGAACCCTCTCTATCTAGGCCCTCCAACTGCTTTGCCGGTTGGAGACTATGCAGCTCAGCTACGTGCCGCCTCCGGAACCTATAGCGAAAGCGTTTATTCCCGAACTACTGGCGGTCACACCATTGCTGCCGATAGTGCTATCTCCCTTCCTCTCATCGACGTGGAGACCCGGGGAAAACCTTTGCACCCCACGACTCCGATCACACCTGGAGATGCCGTCATTGTCGAAAGAGCTGTCTACCGCCCCAGCGGACCTAGTGGTAGTGGACATCAAGCTTCAAGCTCTGCAGGGTCCCAAGAGTGGAAGAAGTGGATGTCCTCGGAGGTCGCAAAGCTTGAACGGACCAAGGAAAACAATAAGACGCCAACATATGTCAATTATGCCCTCCCCACCATGCCACGATCATTTCATACAGGTCATGTCAGGGAGGCTGCTCAGATCAACGACGATGATGTTGAGGTTTCTCAGATGAAGACTATCATGACGAAACAGCCACTAGGTCTCATCCAGCAACAGAGCTCCAACATCCAGAAGCCGCCGACCCCAATTTTGAGTATACAAAGATCATTGAACCCATTGAACAATCAGAATGTTCCTCTCAAACCAATACTCAAGAAGACATCAGCAGTCTCACTTGTGGAGAACAGTGCTGAAACCTTTAAAAGTCCCGTCATCCCAATCGCCCCGCCTCTGCCTCCGCCCATACCGCCACGCTCTCCATTGCGCAACTCCCACAGTGCACCGAACTCTGCTTCTAAGATGCCCATTCTGGGTGGGAAGCTACACAAGAGAAATACCTCAAAAGCCTCGCTTCGAAGTACCAGAAGTGCCAGTACAACAAAAAGCGTTGACAATCCCGGGAAATTGGTGAAGCGTAATCGCCGCCCATCTATCAGTGCTCCGACCACCCCAGTCGAAGGGGAAATTCGAGGCAGTCAGACGATGGTCGAGCTGTTCTTGAGTAGCAGACGGAAGAGGATTGCGAGCGAGAGTGATGATGTTTCCGGTGCTTTTCTGTGATAGAAATACTGTATGGTAGTGCCAGTATCATTAGCCTTGAAACCAACCAGTATAGACAGAAATGAAATGAAGACTTTACAAACAAGCATCCCCAAGGGTGAAACCATGTTCTCCATCAAGTGGTCGCCTGAAATACTTGTTCGAATGCTGGGCACCGTCTTCAACCACGCCGAGCAGAACTTGCTTTTTGCCTCGGTTGCAAAAAAGTGTGGTTATCCTCCAGCTCGTTCCTTCACTTCAGGGATGTCTTGGGGAATATCGGCGATGAGTATTTTGATGTGGTATCGAGGAGTGATCAAATATGTTTCGGTGGTTGGGAACTGGACGCTGGACAGAGCCTCCATGTTAAGGACGGATTTGGAGATCTTGTGTGTTATATGGATGGGTCCGAGATTTGATGTATTGTGGTGTTCCATTAATCATGGATGCTTCAAGGCATCAGCTTGTAGACAAACTTTAATATCCTAACGCAACTGCTTTTTACAAAAGGATTGAAATGATATATTTACTTTTCATAACAATCCCATTGCTAATTCCCAACAAACTTTAGTATAAAATCCGACACTGGGTGTACTTAGAGGACTGTGTACAGTATTCGAGGAGAGATACTCGAATGTTACGATTTGATTAGAGAGGTAAAAGTTCAACTCGAAAGTGACCGTGGCAAGTTGGGAGAACTCTTTTGTTCTAGATTGATTGCGGGATGCAATTTGTGCATACAAGTTACATCTCATCACTTAACAAGAGCATCAAATGAGATGTGTATGTGTTTGACACTTCTGGGGTTGCTGAGGGAATCGTCAAGTGCTGAAACGAGGTTGCCAGAGGGCTGTGTGTGGAAATCTAGCAGCAACGGAGGTTTGTTTTGGGGGCAACAATGACAGCGACGGTATCGGTAATGATCAAGAAGGAATGCGTATTGTGAAAATGAGTTTCGGTTCCTGTCCATGTTTAGGTTGGGAAGTATTGACGGGGCTTGGTCATCACAGCCATGGAAACCGATTGTGTTTGGATCAATCTGTTTTACTGATAATTTAGATTGCTTAGAGTGCCCATAAGATAGACACACAATCACACAAACTTCGATCAATCGTAAATTTGAAATCACGGGTAGGCTGTTCTTAAAAGCAGCTTCGACCCACCGAGGCTGGACTGTAGCATGGTCTTTGCTTTAAGCGCCACAAAGAATAATAGTGGATTTGAGAGATGTCAGAATTCTCGATTTCATTGTAGGATCATCACTATGTACAATTACATATCTTCTCTCTTATCTGTAAGTGCTTCACTTTTTCGAAATATTTACTAGCGCTAGTTCGCGTATTGTCAACTTCAGGGGCTCGCTTCGTGGCATGCCCGCTTCCTTGTGGTCAATCATCAAAGAACTAGTCGCACAATCAATCAAATCCATTGCGCTCGCAAACACAATTAAGGTTGTCCAAAATACCATAGCGGCTTCTGGTACCAGGATTCAAGGTGCCAAGCCTTAGGCAACACTAATTGCCCTGGGCGTCCACGTGAACCCAAGACAGGGGCATGATTTCGTTCTTGGTTGGGAAAACCAAAGGGGTTTAAGATGTACTTGTCGGCACTTTTCAGAGGAAGAAATGGAACATTAGTGTTAATCTACATGCTAGCATCTGCGCTGATCTGAGTTTCAAATTAGACTTCCGGCGTGTGACGAGAATTGCATCGGATACTCTATCAAAAGAGCGCATAAGGTAGACAAGGCTGAAGACACGGTGATATAAGTATAACTTCTAAGATGTATATAACATGAACTTGGCAAGATACTAAGAGGACTATGGAAGGTGTTGAGTGTAATGAAAGAGATATCTTTTTCTCGGAGAGGCGTATATAGATGTTGAACACTAGACATTTGTCATGACTCCGGTATGGGACTGGGGACATTTTTGATTTGTTTCCAATTGGTGTTAAACCCACTAACCTATAGCAAAGCGTCTGATGTGGATAACCTGAGGCAGCATTGTCAGGCCGCGGCGTCCAGGTTCTTTCCACCCAATACTCAACGAACTTGAAGATACTACACACCAAGACCTTTTGCAACCAAAGCATCACCTTTTACCTACAATTCAATACTCGTATTCTACAGCAGAAGGATTACGAACACTCCGCAAAATGCCCAAAATAGCAGCGCTCCGCAAGAAGCTTGCTGCGGAAACCGACGAGCAACGAAAACCCATCTTCAACATCTCGAATCAGCCTGATGGCAGCGCAAAGATTGAACGAGCGCGAATGGGCCTGCCAGAGCGCAAGCTACGCTCCTACCAGATCCCGCAAATCCTTCACAAGCATTCTCTCCTTACCAAGAAAGAAATGGACGACCACGGCTGGATCGAGGCTGAAGCCGACAAGGTCTACAAAGTCGCAATTCCAAATTGCGCGGACTAGTACTATGTCCGCAAGCTGAGTCTAGAGACTGTACCAAGTACGGTCTTGCGGAACGATATGCAGCGCTTAGGAAAGCACTGCTGGTACCTGACGTGGCAGCAAAGTGGAAAAGATTCATGGGGGATAGCTACTTTGAGACCGACGGCACAGCTTATGACATTGCTCTCACACATCAACCGATATCAGGCACAGATACGCTGCAGATGGGTCGCCTCTGCAAGGAAGATGTTGCGGAGCGTAACAAGCTACATAATGAGATGCTTGCCATTGGTAACGAAGCAATTCGGCTCTCGTTTCCTGATCTAAGATTGGAGGACAACGTGGATGGCAGAGATGATCAATGGCACATGGCGGCTTCACTGACTCCTGGGCCTAAGGAGAACAAGATACTAACTTCCGGAAGAATCAATTTCTCAGAGCCAACGGAAGGTGGGGCTGCAGCTATCAAGAGGTTCAAAGATGCTCACTGCGACTCATCCGATAGCACGAGCAGTTTTTCGGCCCTCCTCACCATGTCCCACTATGACGAAAACACCTTTGGTGGACGATTTGATGTTGTTCCTGTCAATGTCACCTCCACAATCAGACCCCTTGAGATTCTCCTCTTCTCGGCTCGCCTCCGCCATTGTGGAACTGGCGAAGGCGTTTACGATGTCCCTGTTGGAGATCCCCGACGCCTTCCCCCAACAACCCTCGATTATCTACTCGATTTACCCGAAGGTACACCTTTTAAGAGACTAAATGGAGTTGCGTACTCCAACGATCGTTGGCTCGCTCCCAATTTCATGTGCCTCAACTCCAAGCTCTTCACCAGTGCAATGCATCCGATGTTTGAAGAGATCATTTGCCACCGGGAATGGATGGTTCGCCTCATTATCAAGTTTCAGGACGAGATTCGGTACTGGATCCAGAAAGCAGATGAGGAGAGATATCTTGAAGGAGCAGCATGTGAACATGAGAATGAGGGAGAAGGACCCGGCATGCTTGAGCGAGCTTCTAGGATGTGCATCAAAACCTTGAATGCAGAAAAGAAAGCCACCAAAGAAGAGGCTCTGGCCAAGCTCAAGCTTGAAAAGGCTCACAAGGTTGCTGAAGCATCAGCGGATGGAAATGAGTTGGACTCAACATTAGCTTCTAAATTAAGTACCGAAAAGATAAAGGTTCCATGGATACCAAGACCTCCCTGTGTATTCCCGAAGATCGATAGACAGAATTTCGAGTACTACCAGACCCTATTCGCATACGAAGATCATACAACACATGTTGTCATAAAGCCTAGCGCTGCTATTATACAACGAAGTTTGAGCTTGGTTGGGAAGAAACACGTCGCATTCGAGAAATTGGTCAAGGCTTTGAAGTACTTGGATTGCGGATCTCGATGTAACGGCGAGGGGGGAACAAAGAAGGACAAGCGCACGGCTAGGAAGTCCTTGAAGAGGAAGAGAGAAGATGAGGCTGGAGAAGGAACATTGGGCGCTGTGACGGAAGTTGAGGCAGACAAAGTCGAAGCTGCCGCAGGGGAAAATGAGGGTGCAGCGATTGTCACTTTGACGCATCTCAACTACTCCCATGTCTTCGACCCGTTGACTGATAGCATTCCTGGAAACCCGTATTATCATTCAACGAACAGCTACTAGCCTTATTTTGGAGTGGATTAGCGGCGAGAAGGTCTTTTGGACGGTGAGAAGATTTTGTAGCGCGAAGGATGGATTGAGCGTGGACATTGAGAGGCAATGCTCTTGAATATGGTTTGGTAGCTTTTGATGGTGGGAAAACGTTTTGCAAGCCTACGTGTACTTGATATCGTGTCAGGCTTGATACAAGAATCCAGAAGAAGATCAACATCAATCCATTAGTGAAGTTCAAGTGATCTAACTGTAAAGCATTGCGTGACATGTGGTTCGTCAACCAAAAGGGCCTACCTAGGTAGGTCTCTTTGCATCTTTTCGGTGCATCAATGCGAAGCTCAGCTACCACGGCGGAGCTTAGACAAGGTATTGATAGTTTTGCAATGTCATGAGTAATAATGGGTCTGAGGATGTTCAGGAGCGGATATCAGGTCCCATGCGGAGGAAGTGGGTTCCAAGATGTTAGATTGTGGTCTTTTCGTTCGTTTGGGAGTGGGATGACGAGGGGGACTCACGGCCACCACGACAATCTCGAGAGGTCATTAAATTGGAAAAATATCGAGATATTCATACATATGCTACACAGGTATTTTCTGTTCCCTGGGTTCCCGTACGATGGTGGGAAGTGTTACAACACCAACCCAATGAATGACAAGATAACCCAGCTTCCGATCAAATATGACATGTTTAGTCTGATCTCCTGCGTCTTCCCAATAGCCTCATTATACTCCCCTGTTTTCGGTAATGGCAGCTTAGCCTTCCTCGCCCAGAAATCGCCCACATGTTGCCATGCCGCAGTCAACGCCGCGACATTTAGCCCCGAAACTAGCAACTTTGTCATCATCCCTCTAGAGCCCAGAATCAGATAACCCGAGCTCAGGAACGAAAACAAGACCTGTTATGCTGTTAGTGAATGATGCACGTGACATAGCGAAAGAGGATTTACCGCAACGGTCATGCTGCCCTGAGTGTACCTTGTCTTCCATAGCTGAGACTCAGCAGTGTTAGAGTACTTCGCAGCTTGTTTTGCCGAGTCCTCGTATTTCTGAAGGTTGCGGATGGAGATTGAAGCTAGGTAAAGGTTGTATCCCGCAAATGCGGCTTGTAGAGTATGGAGGAGGGTGAAGAGTGCTGATGACATCGTGTTGGTATTGAGATTTGTGGAATCTGGAATAGAATTGAGGTTAAGGTTGAGCTGAAAGGCTGTCAAGTAACGCGTCAACCTTGGAAGTGTTTGAAGTTTGGAAAGCCACTTTGAAGACGGAGGAGTGGTAGTGTCAATGACGTAGTTAGTGAGCACGAAATATTTGCAATGCGAATCATGTCTCTTAGGGTCTCTCCACTCATCCGAGTCTTGGTAAGATTATCATCGGGCGTCGAATGTACAGACTCAACTTACATCAAACTTAGCAGTCAAAACTCTTGTAACTTCCAGGTTCGTCTTCATGTTCAGTATCACGTGATAACATCATTTGCTTGGAATTATCTTTTCCTTTGCAGACTCTCTAGTTGGTCACTCTTTGTTGGAAAACCTGTTGCTATTGTGGAGCCTCTATATTAATTGCGGCGTTGAAGTTGTGAACGGTCCCCAGGCTTCAATCACAACCATCATCCTCTTGCTGTCCTCAAAAGCCCATCCTTCGGCATACCGTGACACCCCCATAATTAGGATCCCGAGGTGCCTTTTCAACGTCCTTTGGAGAAAAGCAGCTTCCTGATTAATGCTAAAGAGTTTTTGAGTATTGGCCTTGTCTTATTGCTGAAGTCGTTCAGCTCGGCTCGGCTAGCTTTGAGACGAAATCTGACAACGTAAGATGCTCCATCTTAGCGGACATCAGTCGAGTGGCTATTGAGAGAATATCAGAAGCTAGGTCGACAATGTCGGCAATATAGCAAAGTATTGAGAGTGAGGAGGAAGTCAAAGACGTCGTGGAGGAGGCTCGCCGATATTTAGCCTAGCCAGGGTGGTGGGGGTTAAATCCAGCACCACGTGTTCTGAGGTCCATGTCCACATTCTTCGAGTCACAACATCATCGTCCATCGTTCAATGGCGAGCAGGACGCGAGTATTTGGGATCTTCTCAAGAGCGTATATATCAACGGCAAGACCCACCGTCCGGCAATCTATATCATCAATGTTTCCGCCAAAGAGGATTTCAGTTCATCCCAAAATCTGCACGCGACCCTTCTCAGCTGCCCCACCACGACGCTCATCTTCAACCATCGTCAACATGGTCAACTCAGACGAGTATATCCTCACAATTTCCTGCCCGGACCGGCCAGGTATTGTACATGCAGTCACTGGCTTCCTGGCGCAACACAATCTGAACATCGTCGACTCGCAACAATTCGGTGATCCCACATCCAAAAAATTCTTCATGCGGGTACATTTCGCGCCAACCAACAACGACCCATCCGACGTCGGAGTTGAGCATTTACGGACTTCATTCAAAGACATCGCTAAGCCTATGTCTATGGATTTCGACTTATCCGCAATATCACAGAAACCAAGAGTTCTGATGATGGTTTCTAAGATTGGTCATTGTTTGAATGACCTCTTGTTCCGACAATCTACTTCTCAGCTCGGAATCGAGATCCCCTTGATCATTTCGAATCATCCGGATTTTGCTCCCTTGGCTGAGAACTACAAGATCCCATTCTTTCATCTCCCCATCACTGCCGAGACGAAAGCCGAGCAGGAAGCCAAGATTCTAGACCTGGTCAAGGAGCACAAGATTGACTTGATTGTTCTTGCTAGATATATGCAAGTCTTGTCACCAAAGTTGTGCACGGAGATGTCGGGCAAGATTATAAACATTCATCACTCTTTCCTACCCTCCTTCAAAGGCGCGAAACCTTATCACCAGGCGTATGATAGAGGCGTCAAAATTGTCGGAGCAACAGCACATTTCGTCACCAGTGATCTGGATGAAGGCCCAATCATTGAACAGGATGTTGTTCGGGTTGATCATGGGATGGGGGCTAAGGCGCTGACCACTGAGGGAAGTAATGTGGAGAGCAAGGTGTTGGCGAATGCTGTAAAATGGGTTACGGAGAGAAGAGTTCTGCTCAATGGCCACAAGACTGTTGTGTTCAACTGAGTGGGAAGGCAAGAATCTTGAGTGCTATTTTGGTCAATAAACTGGAACGACTTGGTTACAAAAGGAACATATCAGTCAAATTGGTCCAGATGCGTGGTCCTATCTACCCCGCCATTTCAGACCCCACGTGGTATTTATGAGTAACGACTCGTGAGACTCGAAATGTCCTTGAGGTCTGGATTCATTATAGTACGCGTCTCCATCAACATATACAACTACAAGAGGTCTGTCTGGCAAGACCCTGTCCTTACACAATGCGCTTCACCTTCCCAACTATCCCACTAAAACTCCAATCATCTCCTCCACCCTTTCCAACACCCTCCCTGCCAATTCATCTGGCAGCACTCCATCCTCCCAAACCGCGCAGATAACAGCATCACCACCCTTCACGCTGGCAACGTTGAAAACCACACCAGCACTGAGATTAACATTCACAGCTGCTGCCGAGAACCATATATCCTTCACTGCCCACCCCAACGCTCCCTCAATCTTGCTTTCTCGGGGCTTAAATGCTCCCAGATTAGACAAGTGGAAAGTGTTATTTTGAAACAACCCAAGACCACTGAACTTCCCAACCTCTTCATCATCTTCTCCCAACATCTTGCATTGCAAAAGGGATCTCTGTGGACTCTTATCCACGTGTATCGCTTTGTCAAGCTCAATCTTGTATTTCCGTGCCAAGGCCCAAACTCTGTCTCTTGCTTTCTCCGTCTCCGCCGATTCGGATTTCGAGACAGAAGTGGGGAAAGCAAAGCGATACGGAGAGAGGCGAGAAATAGTGAGGTGGGAACTTACGGCATTGGCCATCTCATCGATGCAAATTCTTGAGTCGGCCTTGAGGAATTGGCGTAGGCTGACAGGGACGCCCGAGATCCCGAAGCGGGCTTGGGGATACTCGGCTGTGGCGAGAGTGACCTGGATGAGCGTATGTAGGAGTGCTGTGAAGGATGTGTTGTGGTGGCGACATGCTTCGAGGAGTAATTTCATCGTAGATGCGGGGATACGGAGGGTGGATACTTTGGTGGTTGTTTTCTTGGAGTCAGGAGATGGTTTGTTGACGGTTGGGTGGGAGGCATGGAATTTGGTGTCGGAAAAGAAGAGAGAGTTTGTGCTGAAGCAGAACCTGATGAAGAGAATATCTAAGATTTAGTTAGTGATGTGTCATTGAAGCTGCCGATGGAACAGAACGTGTGGTATCAGAATCTGGGTGTTTTCCGGGTTGAAAAGTGGACATTGAAGAAGCATGGACCATACGTAGTAACCCAGCGATGACGCTCATCCACGACAACTTTTCTTCAAACTCATCTGTCTCCGTATGCCGGGCTTTGGGATCTATCCTCGGTGTCTCGATGGTTTCAATATCCCCAGTGTCCTCAATTTTGGCTGGTGTCGCATCGTCGGCGTCGAGAGCAGCAAGAAAGCTGCGATGGAACGCATATCCGGACAGTCCGTCAGCAACACCGTGATGGACAACGAAAACAGCAATTCTCTGATTCACTATAACGAGCTTCCACCATGGTTTGGTTTTATCGGCTGTGTCAAACCAGGTGTTGTGACAGTCTTCTGTAACTCGTGCCAACGCGTTGGGATTTGCGTCAACCCAGCCCTCTCGAAATTCAACGCAATCTCGGACGTTTATGACTGGCAAATGAGCCTCCCACAAGCGGTGGTTGCCTTTTTTCTTGGTAGAAGGTCTGGCGATACCGATAATACTCAAAGCCGGGAGCTCGCTGATGACTTTTCTGAGTGCGCGATGGACTTTGGAGGGAGTCAAGACTTGAGTCTTATGGGAGTACTCAGCGCCGACGAGGATATTTGACTGAATGCCAAGGTCGTGATATAAATGGTACATCACAGTTAAAGGATGACCTTTGAAGTGGTCAGCAAAGTTTGTCGCGTGTGAGAATATACATACCAACTTTACGGATGAGCCGTCCCTCGTGATTCGTGGTCTCTGCCATATTGAAAGAACTGGAGGATTATGTTGATGCCAGACTACTGTACTGTGATTCTAAGAAGTGTGAGAACCAAAAGTCAAAGGGTTGACCAGGTGGAAGTTCATTAAATAGCCCATGCTGACACAACGCAATGCCTATCAGCGGCGCAGTACCTAGGACCAGGGCGGCTCGGAAAGATCAGGGGCTACGAGGTTCTCGTGAAAGTCCCAGGAAGATCTGAGCAATTTCACAGAAGTTTTGTTACCCTCAAATGTCTTCGGACTTCATTGCACCTCGCAAATCGTCCCTATTGTTCAATGCTGGCTAGTCATCGTAGCTAAAGGGTCTGTTAACAGCGGGTGGGTCAGGTGAAACCGCCGCTAGCAACCCCAGGCGGATAAAATTTATAACCGTGAAACTAGCAACCCGCACGGGCCTTGTTGATTCTTTATCTCTATTTATAACTACCCTCTTCTTATTCTCTATTATTTTATCAACTACAATACTATTATAGAAGTTTTACTTAATTAAACTCCTCTTTAAATACTTAAAAACTCGATTTAAAAAACTATAAAACTACTATAAAATAGAACGAGTATAAAATAAAAAAAAGAGAAACTAATACTTTTATATATAAAGAGATTAATACCTTATAATATTTTAAGCCTTATAAAATAATTATAGAAATAGTAAAGCTTATATAAAAGCTATAATTAACTATTAAAGATATTTATAAATTAAATAAAAATCTTATTCGAATTATATACTTTATAAAAAGTACTAAATTTATTTTAAAAGAAAAGGTTTTATAGTTAAAATAAGAGATAAAATATAATAA
>AIET01000996.1:0-17712 GCA_000292665.1 Helotiales sp. EF0021 | reverse complement strand
TTAGAATACTATTTAAATAATATAACTATTTCTATAAACTATTTTTATAAATTATAAAATACTAAATAAAGTAATTTTAAATAGAAATAAGCTTTTTACTTTAAAGTTTTAAAAAATATTTATAATACTACTAGAAATAAAATAGAAGATATTAATAGCCTTTTATTTTTAATCGAATATATAAATAGAATAAATAAATTAAATAATAGAAACTTGTAAGGTATTAAATAGTAGGCAACAAAGTAAGATAAATATATTCGATAGACTAGCAAAGAGTATATTTAATACAGAACTAATCTCTGCCTTTATAAGAAGTGCAAAGAAGCCTTCTAAATGCTTACGACGTCTGCGTAACGTTATACAGTTGTAATCTCTTTCGAGCTTTCTAGTAACAAAGTAGTTACCTAACAGCCGCCTAGATAAATCTAATAAGACTAGGTATACTCTAATATTCTACATATTATAAGTATGCCCTCTTCAACAATCTTGCCCTTAAGATCATCTAATTAAAAACTCCGTAAATAAGCCCTAACTAAAAAAGTAGTTGTACAGACGCCTTATAGTTTTTAGCAAACAAATATTGCTTTAGCGTATAGTATAATTGGTTTATTTAACAAGCTAATAGTAGGCGGAATGTCCCGTCCCGCATATAACTCTGTATATAGACTCTAAATCTATAAACAAGTAATATATATCTTTAAAGTAAATAAACTTGTGCCCTGGCATATATAAAACTATTAGATTGCGTATAAAAATGCAGGAAAACTACCTTAATAGCAAAGGTTTATTAACGCTTCGCCGAGAAAGGGCTAGCGTTGATTTAAAGTAGTTAATTGTAAGCCGTTAAATTCTTTTATAAAGACTTTAAGTAGGCTACTCGATTATTCTTTAAAATTATTAAAACAAAACTCGACTAGTCTCTTCTTTCGCTTCTAACTATCTGTACAATTATTTACTTTATTACAGCCTTAATATATTATCTTTATAGCCTGCTTTTCGGTTATTAGAGCGTTCTGCCTAGAAGCGTAAGGCTAATACAGCTAACTCTTGGCCTATTGCTAGTCGTTGCCTCAAATGCTTTAAGCATTTGATTATTAACTTAAGAGCAACTTATATAGTTCTTTTTAAAAAGCTGAACTGTATTTGTTATAATAAAAATAGTACTAGTTGCGAAAAAGTAAGCCGCTATTTCTAATCCTTTAAGTATATACAGCTAATTTGTTCTTCTAGATTCCCGGTCGCCTTTATAAAGCTTACTGTAACTAGAAGAATACTGTAAATGCGTTTATTTCTTAGTTAAATATATACTCTAATTAAGAACGCCTTAATAAGAATATAAATAATGCTACTCTTTAACTTTGAGAGTATAAGTATAATGCCGATTAGGTCTGGAATTTTACTTACTTTAAAAAGAAGTATAAGCTAAACGACTCCTCTTCGCGTATTAAGGTTAAGGAGAATAACGAAGATTCTTTAAGTCGTTACTCTAAAGTAAGTAGTTCTAATACCTAAAAGAATATAGCTGATCCTTAATTAGATATACAAGCAAATGTATACGCAAGGCATATAGCTAATTGCTACAATCTCTACTATTCTTAAGGAGAGTACTATTACTAGTACTTCTTCTTTCGAAACTGTAATATTCTCGACTATAAGGAAGTTGACTTCTAAGATTCGACTTTTTAGAAAGGCATTTATAGTTACTGTAAGTATACTATACCCCGCTAGAAAGCTTCTATCTAACTCTTTTAATAGTATAAGATTATTTCTAAGAAGAATAAGTAAGTTCCGGCGTATATTTATTGGCACTTTACTAATACTTTATTATAATTTAAAATAGCGTTTAGCTTTAAGTATTTTATAATTATACTAAGATACTTATAGCTAGTCTAAATCTAATAAACTTATAAACCTTTTATTCTTTAATTCTAAGTAATTCTTAAGGTTAACTTTTAATATACTAAGCCTCGATAAAACTCTAGTAAAAAAACTATTTGTATAAAAAAAACAGAGAAAGAGCGTCTTTTATTATAAAGTCTTTTAAGGTCTGCCAGGGCCCCTTTTCTTAGCTGGTCTCCTATGTCTCTAAAGCAGATCTATAGCTTTTCGAACCTTAGTAAGTAGTTAAATAAGTAATAATCTTAAGCTATAGTTTTTATTATATAATTCTAAGAGTTTCTTCGTATTCTAAAGATTGGAATAAGCCGGTAACGACGTATTATAATTATTAGGCCAGTCCTTTTATTTAATTAAATACTTTTAGACTTTACTTTATCTATCTTATTAATAGTCTATAATAGCTTCGACTTTCTATTTTTACTCTTTATTATTATCTAATAGTTCTAGTAGCTCTTTAAAGGGAAATAGATTAGGTTTCTAACTCTTTTTAGCTACGTATTTCTTAAGAAGAGAAATATAAAATGTTAAATAAAAACAATTATATAGCGTTAGCAGTTCTAGCTTATAGACTAATTCTCTAATATATTATAAAATCTTAAAAGGTCTTATATACTTTAAAGTAAGCTTTTCTGCCTTTAGCTTAATATTCTTTATTAATAATATAACTTAATCTCTAAAAGAGAAGTACTTATCTAATTAGTATTTGTTATAGTAGCTTTTTCAATTGTTTTACGCGCGATACTAGAGCTCTTAAAGCTTTTTTTACTCTTTATAAAGAATCTCTAGCCTTTTACGTATAGCCGGTACCTTTTCTTAGATTCTGCCCTTAGAATTCTATAGTAGTTAGAGGTAAAACCTATAATATATATAAAATAGTATATCTTATAAGACTTAATACTTTAAACTATTATATACAAATTCTGTAAAGAACAGCTTATTACGCTAGTTGTTCTTATTTATATTATAGTAGACTCTTAAGTAGTATTTCAACGCCTAGTTTTAGCGCTTAGTCTATTTATTTGTCTAAGAATAGAATGTAGTACTTAAATATTACTTATATAATATATAAAAGTAAAGAGCTAACCAAAAGCTGCTAGTAAATACTGTGCCTCTATTAGAAACAATTCTGTTAAATATACTAAAGATTAAGAAAACATATTTCTATAAAATCTTTATAAGCTTTAAAGAGTTAACGGTCTTATAGTATGTAATATACCTAGCCATTTTCGAGTATTGGTCGACAACTATAAGAATAGCGTTAAAATTAGAACTGCTAGCTAGATTCTTATATACTAGTAACTCGGTAATAAAATCTATAGAGATCTCGCTCTAGAGTCTTAAAGGCTATAATAAACTGTTAAGTAGGCCGTATAGCAAATGCCTCTTAACTTTGATTTTCTAGCAAATGTCGCACTTCTTATAATAAGTATATATAGCGTCTTCTATCTATTCCTAGTAGTAGGTTCTATATAAAAGTTTAAGTATTTTATTAACTTTGTAATACTCTACTAAAGAGTTGTTATAGTAAAGCTTTATAACTTCTTTGCGCAAAGCGGAGTTATTTGGAACATAGATTCTTTTATACTAGTATAGTAGTCTTAAATTAATAGTTTAAATAATCTTCTAGTTTGTACTACGTTTACTAAGCCTCTTAGCTATAATGACTTTGTATTACGTATTGTTTCTTTAAGCCACTTTAATAATATCTAAAAGGGGCTCTAAGAAAGGGGCTAGTACTATTGCTCTTTTAGTAGTAGTATATATTTATAAATAAGGAATTAGATATTTGTAACTATCTAGCTTTATAACTTAAGGAAAAGATATAGAGTTATAAGTTCTATTAGATAATTTTACTACAAGTTACTTTATTATTATAGCCCTTTTAATAGAACTTGTAAAGTACTTTTCTATACCTTCTTTCTAAAACGAGAGATCTATAGAATAATCTGTCTACTTATTTTATAGCAAAAACTCTTATATAATAGCTGTAATTATAGAAAACGTATTTCTATCGAGAGACGACTTTTTAGACTTAGTTATATAACTCTAAATTGCAATTATAAAGCTTTCTTTAAGTTTATTTTAAAAAGTAAAAAGCTAAGTTATATTAGTAGGCTCTTTTTAATAGTCGGGACGTCTACTAGATCTATTAGTAGAGTTTAAAGTACTTTTATAGTATAGAATCTTAAAATTGTAGGTAGTAAGATATATTGCCTACTGTACTTAACGGCTCTCTAAATACTTTGTTTCTATAAAATATTAAAGGTTATTATAGTTTGTTAAGACTTCGATTATATACTTTATTTCTTTAAAGTAATGTCTCTATTACTTAAAAGCTTTTATAATTACTAGTAACTTAGAATTATAAGTACTATAATAACGTTCAGTACTAGACAGCTTTTTAGACTAAAACGCGACTAGATACTAATATCTATACGTTCTTTTATTAATATCGACTTATTAAAAGATATAGCTAGCGATAGTAAACTTAGATATATTAGTTTCTACGTATATTTTCTTAGAAGAGTTGAAATAAATAAGAATAGGCGCCTAGGTAAAGGCGGCCTTAAGCTCTTAAAAGCTTTGTTCTATATTCTCGATTTATATAAAAGGACTTGTTTTTCGACTATTTTATATACTTAACAAGAGATTCGTTAGGCTATAAGCTATATACAAATACTTATAAATAAAACGGCGGTAAAAATTAGCAAATTTAAGAAAAACTTGTATATTATAGAACGATTTTAACTAAGGCTACTTAATAATACTTTAGATCTTTTTAGAATCCGGCTTAATACTATCGACTTTAACTTAAAAGCTAAGGAATTTAAGCTTTTGTATACCAAATTCGTATTTACTAAGTTTGGCGTATAACTTATACTTATAGAGCCTAGTTAGAACCTAATATATATACTTCTTATACTCTTTTAAAGTTTTAGAATATATTAGAATATTATTTAAATATACAACTATAAAATGGTCTAGAAGCCCTGCTATAGATATATTAATATATACTTAAAACGTAATTAAGGCGTTTATAAGACTAAAGAGTATAATAAGGTACTTAAAATGTCTATAATAAGTACGGAATGCCGTCTTTTACTTATAACTTTTATAAATGTAAATTCGATAATACGTATTTTTTAAATTAAGTTTTATAAAAACCTAGATACTTATAAAGCAATCTAGAGTTTTATTAATAAAAGGAAGCGAGTATTAATTCTTAATTATAACTTTATTTAAGTCGCAATAATTAATATAGAGTCTTAAGCTACTATTCTTTTTTAAAACGAAAAGAATAGGAGCTCTCGCTAGACTTATAGATAGTCGAATTTAACGCTTTTTAATTGTATTTGCCAGATATAGCTTTAAAGCTTTAAGTTGAGATTCGAAGAGGTTGTACAAAGGTCTATAGAGTAGAGAACCTATAGTTTTAATAGAATACTCGAATTTCCCTTATTCTAAAAGCTTACTTACTTTAAATACCTTTTAACGGTCTAGAAATCTAGTAAGTCAAAGTAGTATTTATAGTTGATTCGGGCCCTTAAATAGAAGTAATAATAGAATAACCTTTATATTAGTATAATAACTAATTAATTAAACAATCTATAAGGTATTAAATAGTAGGTAATAAAGTAAGATAAATATATTCGATAGACTAGTAAAGAGTATATTTAATACAGAACTAATCTCTGCCTTTATAAAAAGTACAGAGAAGCCTTCTAAATACTTATAACATTTGCGTAACGTTATATAGTTGTAATCTCTTTCGAGCTTTCTAGTAATAAAGTAGTTACCTAATAGCCGCCTAGACAAATTTAATAAGACTAGGCATACTCTAATATTCTATATATTATAAGTATGCCCTCTCTAACGATCTTGCTTTTAAGATTATTTAATTAAAAACTTCGTAGATAAGCTCTAACTAAAAAAGTAGTTGTATAGACGCTTTATAGTTTTTAGTAAACAAATATTACTTTAGCGCGTAGTATAATTGGTTTATTTAATAAGCTAATAGTAGGCGGAATGTTCTGTCCTGTATGCGACCCTGTATATAGACTTTAAATCTATAAATAAGTAATATATATCTTTAAAGTAAATAAACTTATACTCTAGTATATATAAAACTATTAGATTACGTGTAAAAATGCAGGAAAACTACCTTAATAGCAAAGGTTTATTAACGCTTCGCCGAGAAAGGGCTAGCGTTAATTTGGAGTAGTTAATTATAAGTTGTTGAATTCTTTTATAAAGACTTTAAGTAGGCTACTCGATTATTCTTTAAAATTATTAAAACAAAACTCGACTAGTCTCTTCTTTCGCTTCTAACTATCTGTACAATTATTTACTTTATTACAGCTTTAACATGTCATTTTCACAGCCTGCTTTCCGGTTATTAGAGCGTTCTGCCTAGAAGCGTAAGGCTGATATAGCTGACTCTTAGCCTATTGCTGGTCGTTGCCTCAAATGCTTTAAGTATTTAATTATTAACCCAAGAGTAACTTATACAGTTCTTTCTAGAAAGCTAAACTGTGTTTATTGTAATAAGAATAGTGCCAGTTGCGAAAAAGTAAGCCGCTGTTTCTGATCCTTTAAGTATATGCAGCTGATTCGTTCTTTTAGATTCCCGGTCGCCTTTATAAAGCTTGCCGTAATTGGGAAAATACTATAAATACGTTTATTTCTTAGTTAGATACACACTCTAATTAAGAACGCCTTAATAAGAATAAGGATAATGCTGCTCTTTAACTTTAAGAGTATAAGTATAATACCGATTGGGTCTGGAATTTTGCTTGCTTTAAGAAGGAGCATAAGCTGAACGACTCCTCTTCGCGTATTAAGGTTAAGGAGGATAACGAAAATTCTTTAGGTCGTTGCTCTAAAGTAAGTAGTCCTAATACTCAAAAGGATATAGCTAATCCTTAATTAGGCATATAAGCAAATGTATACGCAAGGCATATAGCTAATTGCTACAATCTCTACTGTTCTTAAGAAGAGTGCTATTACTAGTACTTCTTTTTCCGAAACTGCGATGTTCTCGGCTGTAAGGGAGTTGACTTCTGAGATTCGACTTTTTAGAGAGGTATTTATAGTTGCTATAAGTATACTGTACCCCGCTAGGAAGCTTCTATCTAACCCTTTTAATAGTATAAGATTATTCCTAAGGAGGATAAGTAAGTCCCGGCGTACATTTGTCGGCACTTTACTAATACTTTATTGTAATTTGGAATAGCGTTTAGCTTTGAGTGTTTTGTAATTGTACTAAGATACTTATAGCTAGTTCAAATCTAATAAACTTATAAACCTTTTATTCTCTAATTCTAAGTGATTCTTAAGGTTGACTTCTAATATACTAAGCCTTAATAAAACTCTAGTAAAAAAACTATTTGTATAGAAAAAACAGGGAAAGAGCGTCTTTTATTATAAAGTCTTTCGAGGTCTGCCAGGGCCCCTTTTCTTAGCTGGTCTCCTACGTTTCTAAGGCAAATCTGCAGCTTTTCGGACTCTAGTAGGTGGTTAAATAAGTAATAATCTTAAGCTATAGTTTTTGTTATATAATTCTAAGAGTTCCTTTGCATTCTAAAGGTTGGGATAAGCCGGTAACTACGTATTATAATTGTTAGGCCAGTTCTTTTATTTAATTAAATACTTCCGGACTTTACTTTGTCTATTTTGTTAATAGTCTACAATAGCTTCGACTTTCTATTCTTACTCTTTATTATTGTTTAACAGTTCCGGTAGCTCTTTAAAGGGAAATAGGTCAGGTTTCTAACTCTTTTTGGCTACGTATTCCTTAAAAAGAGAAATATAAAATGTTAGATAAAGACGATTATATAGCGTTAGTAGTTCCAGCTTATAGGCTAATTCTCTAACGCATTATAAGATCTTAAAAGGTCCTATATACTTTAAGGCAAGCTTTCTTGCCTTTAGCTTAATATTCTTTATTAATAATATAACCTAATCTCTAAAAGAGAAGTACTTATTTAATTAGTATTTGTTATAGTAGCTTTCCTAGTTGTTTTGCGCGCAATGCTAAAGCTCTTAAAGCTTCTTTCGCTCTTTGTAAAGAATCTCTAGCCTTTTACGCGCAGCCGGTACCTCTCTTTAAATTCTGCCCTTAGAATTCTATAGTAGTTAGGGGTAAAACCTATAATATATATAAAATAGTATATCTTATAAGACTTAATACTTTAAACTGTTATATACAAATTCTGTAAAGGACAGCTTATTACGCCAGTTGTTCTTATTTGCATTACAGTAGGCTTTCAAGTAGTATTCCAACGCCTGGTTTTAGCGCTCGGTCTGTCTATCTGTCTAAGAATAGAATGCAGTACTTAAACGTTGCTTATACAATATATAAAAGCAAAGAGCTGACTAAAAGCTGCTAGTAAATACTGTGCCTCTGTCGAAAACAATTCCGTTAAGTGTACTAAAGATTAAGAAAATATATTTCTATAAAATCTTTACAAGCTCCGGAGAGTCAACGGTCTTATAGTACGTAATATACCTAGCTATTTTCGAGTATCGGTCGACAACTATAAGAATAGCGTTAAAATTAGGACTGCTAGCTGAATTCTTATATACTAGTAACCCGGTAATGAAATCTATAGAGATCTCGCCCTAGGGTCTTAAAGGCTGCAGTAAACTGCCGAGTAGGCCGTATAGCAAATGCCTCTTGACTTTAATTCTCTAGCAAACGTCGTACTCCTTACAATAAGTACGTACGGCGTCTTCTATCTGTTCCCAGTAGTAGGTTCTATATAGAAGTTCAAGTGTCTTATCAACTCTGTAATGCTCTGCTAAAGGGTTGTTATAGTAAAGCTTTATAACTTCTTTGCGCAAAGCGAGGTTATTTAGAATATAGATTCTTTTATACTAGTATAGTAGTTCTAAATTAATAGTCTAAATAATCTTCTAGTTTGTACCACGTTTGCTAAGCCTCTTAGTTATAATGACTTTGTATTACGTATCGTTTCTTTAAGCCACCTTAATAATGTCTAAAAGGGGCTCTAAGAGAGGGGCCAGTACTATTGCCCTTTTAGTAGTAGTACATATTTATAAACGAGGAATTAGATATTTGCAACTATCTAGCTCTATAACTCGAAAGAGAGATATAGAGTTATAAGTTCTATTAAATAATTTTACTACAGATTACTTTATTATTATAGCCCTTTTGGCAGAACCTATAAAGTGCTTTCCCGTACCTTCTTTCTAAAATAGGGGATTTATAGAATAATTTATCTGCTTATTTTGTAGTAAAAACTCTTATATAATAGCTGTAATTATAGGAAACGTATTTCTATCGAGAAACAACTTTTTAGGCTTAGTTATATAACTCTAAATTGCAATTGCAAAGCTCTCTTTAAGTTTATTTTAAAAGGTAGAAAGCCAAGTTATATTAGCAGGCCCTTCTTAATAGTCGGGACATTTGCTAGGTCTATTAGCAGAGTTTAAGGTACCTTTGCAGTATAGAATCTCAAAATCGTAAGTAGTAAGATATATTGCCTACTATACTTAACGGCTCTTTAAATTCTTTGTTTCTATAAAATATTAAAGGTTATTATAATTTGTTAAAACTTTGATTATATACTTTATTTCTTTAAAGTAATGTCTCTATTACTTAAAAGCTTCTATAATCGCTAGCAACTTAGAATTATAAGTACTGTAATAACGTTTGGTACTAGACAGCTTTCTAGACTAAAACGCGACTAGATACTAATGTCTACGCGTTTCTTTATTAATATTAACTTGTTAAGAGATATAGCCAGCAATAGCAAACTTAAATACATTAGTTTCTACGCGTATTTTCTTAAAAGAGTCGAAATAAATAAGAACAGGCGCCTAGGTAAAGGCGGCCTTAAGCTCTTAGAAGCTCCGTTTCGCATTCTTAGTCTATATAAAAGGACCCGTCTTTCAACTATTCTATATACCCGATAAGAGATTCGTTAGGCTACAGGCTATATGCAAATACTTATAGATAAAACGGCAGTAGAAATTAGTAAATCTAAAAAAGACTTGTATATTATAAAACGATTTTATCTAAGGCTACTTAATAATACTTCAAATCCTTTTAAGATTCGACTTAATACTATCGACTCTAACTCGAAAGCTAAGGAATTTAAGCTCTTATATACTAAATTCGCATTTGCTAAGTTTGGCGTATAACTTATACTTATAGAGCCTAGTTAAAACCTAATATATATACTCCTTATACTCTTTTAAAGTTTTAGAATATATTAGAATATTATCTAAATATATAACTACAAAATAGTCTAAAAGCCCTGCTATAAATGTATTAATATACGCTTAGAACGTGGCTGGGGCGTTTGCAAGACTAAAGGGCATAATAAGGTACTTAAAATGTCTGTAACAGGTACAGAATGCCGTCTTTTACTTGTAACTTTTATAAATACAGATTCGATAATACGTATTCTTTAGATTAAGTTTTGTAAAAACCTGGGTACCTATAAGGCAATCCAGAGTTTTATTAATAAGGGGAAGCGAGTATCGATTCTTAATTGTAACTTTATTTAAGCCGCAATAATTAATATAGAGTCTTAAGCCGCTATTCTTTTTTAAAACGAAAAGAATAGGAGCTCTCGCTAGACTTATAGATAGTCGAATCCAACGCTTCTTAATTGCATCTGCTAGATATAGCCTTAAAGCTTTAAGTTGAGATTTGAAGAGGTTGTACAAAGGCCTATAGAGTAGAGGACCCGTAGTCTTAATAGAATGCTCGAATCCCCCTTATTTTGAAAGCTTACTTGCTTTGCTTTCGTTAAAGACGTTAGTATAGTTTTAAAGGTATTCCGAAAGCCTTACAGTACCTTTTAACGGTTTAGAAATCTGGCAAGTCAAAGTAGTATTTGTAGTTAATTCGGGCCCTTAGATAGAAGTAATAATAGGATGACCTTTACATTGGTATAATAACTAATTAATTAAACAATTGCAGTTACCTTTTCTTACAAAGAGTACTTGGGCTGTAACGTCTAGGTCTCTATTAAGCTCCGCTCTAAACTCTTTCGAGGTTAAGATATTAATATTGTTAGGCTATATAAGTATATATACCCAACGTTTCTTAATATAGTTACAATACTAAGCTATTATAGTTTTATAGAATTCCATTCCAAAGACTAAGTAGTAACTCGTAGCTTTATAGCCGTAGAAACGGAGTTTATAAAGCCGAGTATCCCTACGATTATTAGTAATAAAAATATTAAAATTGTATATATAATACGTCTTAAACTTATTACTATAAAAGGTAATGAATTTAATATCGTACTAAGTAAGTAGTACAAAGCCCTTAGCTTTAGCCCAGTCATTATTAAGAAAGTTATAATTAGAGCCAGTATTCCCAAGGCCTAAAAGCTGCTTAGAGGCACCGGTATCTAGTTGTATTAAATAAGCTTTAACGCTTATTCTCTTATTCTTATATATCTCGCCTCTACTAAGTCCTGCAATACTTAAGACTTGGACTTGCCTTTTCCCGTAGCTTTAGTAGAAGGAAGTTACTCGTACTTAGCGCGCATAACTTAATTTATATAGCGTTAGGCTACTGCAGCTTCTTCTTTTACCTTAGCCTTTTCGAGGTAATCCCGGACTTAGTTAGTATACTTTAAGCACTTCTTATCCCCAGAATAGTATCCTTTCTAGTTATAAGTATAATAAGTAATCTTACGGTTTGTATTAGTCCTTAGGTTAGGCTTAAAGGACGTAGCTAGTAAGTTGCTAGAATTAATCTAGAACTTATAAGCTTTTTCTTTCTTTCTTCTTCTTTCTTTCTAATTATTAAAAGAAGAGTAATAATTATTAGCGTTGGGGCTCAAATTTAAGCTACCCCCAGTACCTAATCCGTGTCTAGACCGTCGGCCCTTATTAACAGTATACTTTATATATTAAGCCATTTCCAACTATTGGAAAACGGAAGACGCTGTCTCTTTATAAAGAATAGAAATTAACATCTTTCTAGTTTCTTAGTTGGTCAAGGCAGTATCAAGAGTACAAACTCGGTCAGACTTAGCTAATATTCTAAAGTCAGCTTTATACGTAACTATTCGAGTAAACAATTTAGTAATAGATTTATTTAACTTTTAATAGAGTTTACAAAGCTCTTTAAAAGTATCTTAAGTTTATATATCTAGGGCATTAATTATATTTACTAAAAAGGCTTTAAACTTTTTCCAAGTAGTTAGTCTATTAACGGACCTTTCTCTAAGGTAGGCCTTCTATAAGTTATGCAAGCTTTCGCGCAGTATAGTAGCCGTAGCGTTTACCCTACTTAAATAGGTATTGTAGGTCTATAGTTGTGCCCGAAATATAGCCTTTTAACTTATTATAAACGTCTTTTATTTTTTAATATTTTTCCTATAATACGTATTCGGAACCCTGACTCTTAAGATCTTTTCTCTATCGAGACTTCTCTTGAGAATGTTATAAGAAGGTTCTTTCTGTATTGTATCTTACTCCTTGTTATCGTAGCCTAATACAGGCTTATCGCTAATAGTAGAAGGCGCAATAGAGGTTGCGCGGAATCAAACAATTGTAGAAGGAGTATAAATAGTATTACGAGTAGAACTACAATCTCTAAGAACAGAGGATCCTGGTATAGTTGTAAACCGGAGTTCCGCCCTTAAGGAAGCTCTTACAGCTTCCAATTCGGCGATCCTGGCGTTTACTGCAGCTGCTTCGTTGCGCTTTTCTCGCAAGTCTGCGACCTCTGTCTCTAAGACAGCTTCTCTTGCCCTAGCCGAAGCCAATGCAGCCTAAGCTTAATCTTCTTAAAGTAATAGAGCAGAGTCGGGACAGTTACTATTAATAGGCCCTGTTAGGAACTTGTTAAAAGTATACGAATGCGATCCGCCGTTGTTTACGCCGTTACTATAGTTATTAGCAGGCTGTTTAAGTCCAGTACCGGAGCTATAGAAAGGAGCATTCTTAGCAGGATTTGTGTACGACATAGTTGCTTTATCGAACTACCTCCTGTTAAGATAGAGAGATTAGCTTGTAAGGTATTAAATAGTAGGCAATAAAGTAAGATAAATATATTCGATAGACTAGTAAAGAGTATATTTAATACAGAACTAATCTCTACCTTTATAAGAAGTATAG
The DNA here is from genome assembly GCA_000292665.1 of Helotiales sp. EF0021. Taxonomy (NCBI): domain Eukaryota; kingdom Fungi; phylum Ascomycota; class Leotiomycetes; order Helotiales; species Helotiales sp. EF0021. The sequence goes on along the minus strand of AIET01000996.1, from coordinate 4,704 downwards.
AAAAGCCTTCTAAATACTTACAACGTCTGCGTGACGTTATATAGTTGTAATCTCTTTCGAGCTTTTCGGTAACAAAGTAGTTACCTAACAGCCGCCTAGACAAATCTAATAAGACTAGGCATACTCTAATATTCTATATATTACACAATCGCAGTTACTTTTTCTTATAAAAAGTACTTGGGCTGTAACGTCTAAGTCTCTATTAAGCTCTACTTTAAACTCTTTCGAAGTTAAGATATTAATATCGTTAGACTACGTAAGTATATATACTTAACGTTTCTTAATATAGTTACAATACTAAGCTATTATAGTTTTATAGAATTCTATTCTAAAGACTAAGCAGTAACTTGTAGCTTTATAGCTATAGAAACGGAGTTTATAAAGCCGAGTATTCCTATAATTATTAGTAATAAAAATATTAAAATTATATATATAATACGTTTTAAACTTATTACTATAAAAGGTAATAAATTTAATATTATACTAAGTAAGCGGTACGAAGCCCTTAGCCTTAGCCCAGTTATTATTAAAAAAGTTACAATTAAAGCCAGTATCTCTAAGGCTTAAAAGCTGCTTAAAAGTACTAGTATCTAGTTGTATTAAATAAGCTTTAACGCTTATTCTTTTATTTTTATATATCTTGCCTTTACTAAGTTCTGTAATACTTAAGACTTAGACTTGCCTTTTCCTATAGCTTTAGTAGAAAGAAGTTACTTATACTTAGTACGTATAACTTAATTTATACAGCGTTGGGCTACTATAGCTTTTTCTTTTACTTTAGCCTTTTTAAAGTAATTCCGAACCTAGTTAGTATACTTTAAGTACTTCTTATTTCTAGAATAGTATTCTTTCTAGTTACAAGTATAATAAGTAATCTTACAGTTTACATTAGTTCTTAGATTAGGCTTAGAGAACGTAGCTAGTAAGTTACTAGAATTAATCTAGAACTTATAAGCTTTTTCTTTCTTTCTCCTTCTTTTTTTCTAATTATTAGAAGAAGAGTAATAATTATTAGCGTTAGAGCTCAAATTTGAGCTACTTCTAGTACCTGATTTGTATTTAGACCGTCGGCCCTTATTAATAGTATACTCTGTATATTAAGCTATTTCTAACTATTAGAAAACGGAAGATACTATCTTTCTATAAAAAATAGAGATTAATATCTTTCTAGTTTCTTAGTTAGTTAAGGCAGTATTAAGGGTGCGAACTCGGTTAGACTTAGCTAATGTTCTAAAGTCAGCTTTATATATAACTATTCGAGTAAACAATTTAGTAACAGATTTATTTAATTCTTAATAGAGTTTATAAAGCTCTTTAAAAGTATTTTAAGTTCGTATATCTAAGGCATTAATTATATTTGCTAAAAAGGCTTTAAACTTTTCTTAAGTAGTTAGTCTATTAACGGACCTTTCTTTAAAGTAGGCCTTCTATAAGTTATACAAGCTTCTATATAGCGTAGTAGCCGTAGCGTTTACTCTATTTAAATAGGTATTATAGGTCTATAGTTGTACCTAAAATATAGCCTTCTAACCTATTATAAACGTCTTCTATTCTTTAATGTTCTTTTTATAATATATATTCGAAACTCTAACTTTTAAAATCTTTTCTTTATCGAGACTTTTTTTAAGAATATTATAAAAAGGTTCTTTCTATATTATATTTTGCTCCTCGTTATTATAGTCTAATACAGGCCTATTACTAATAGTAAAAGGCGTAATAGAGGTTGCGCGAGATTAAACAATTATAAAAGAAGTATAAATAGTATTATAAGTAGAACTACAATCTCTAAGAATAGAGAATTCTAGTATAGTTGTAAACCGAAGTTCCGCTTTTAAAAAAGCTCTTATAACTTTTAATTCGGCGATTCTAGTATTTACTATAGCTACTTTGTTACGCTTTTCTTATAAGTCTACGACTTTTGTCTCTAAAACAGCTTCTTTTGCTCTAGCCGAAGCTAATATAGCCTAAGCTTAATTTTCTTAAAGTAATAGAGTAGAGTCGAGACAGTTACTATTAATAGGCTCTATTAGAGACTTATTAAAAGTATATAAATACAATTTGCCGTTATTTACGCCGTTACTATAGTTATTAGTAGGCTGTTTAAGTCTAGTACCAGAGCTATAGAAAAGGGTATTCTTAGTAAGATCTATATATAATATAGTTGCTTTATCGAACTACCTTTTATTAGAATAGAGAAATTAGCTTATAAGGTATTAAATAGTAGGTAATAAAGTAAAATAAATATATTCGATAGACTAGTAAAGAGTATATTTAATACAGAACTAATCTCTGCCTTTATAAGAAGTATAAAGAAGTCTTCTAAATACTTATAACGTCTATATAACGTTATATAGTTATAATCTCTTTCGAGCTTTTCGGTAACAAAGTAGTTATCTAACAGCTGCCTAGACAAATCTAATAAGACTAGGTATACTCTAATATTCTATATATTACAAAACTTATTTATACTACTATATTAACTATAAATAAAATAATTAAATATAACTACTTTTTATTACTTAGTTTATATATAATAGTATAGATTAAAAGACTATTAAAGTATTACTATTTTATATAAACTATAAGTATAACTCGATAGTATACTAAATACTAATTTGTAATGTATCTAGGTTTGTACTACAACGTAGTAGATTCGTTAGTTAGTATTATATAAAAGTAAGCGTTACTAAAGAGTTCTTAATTAGAATTAAGACGTTATAAGTAATAGTAAAAGAATACAATTGCTATTATAAAGTTGAGTACGAAGCTTCTATTTACAGGTAAAGACCCAAGTTATATAGAACCTTTGTCTCGAGTACGAGCCGCGCGAGCCGTCTCGCAGAGCTCGCGAGCCTGCGAGCCCGTTTAGCAGGCTCGCATGTCACGTGACCCCGGGCCGCAGGTTCCTGCGGCCTGTTTGCCGTTTGGTCGTTTACCAACTTAATGATCCTGGGAACGCCTACGTTCCCAGGCCTACGTTCCCAGGCCTACGCGCGCGCCTAGGAGGATGTATCCTGGGAGCCATGCCGCTCCCAGGAGTCTCCCAGGTCCCGTAATTGTAATACTATCCCCCTTCTTAGCCTAGCGTGCCCTCACGCTTAAGTATGCCTAAGGAAATCTCGACGACTGCCTACGGCCGTCTTCTTTTTTTATTATGCTACTCGAACGCTTAACAAAAAGAAACGATTACATTGCCCTTGGCAGAGAAATCAATCTTACTAGAAAGAAAATGGCTCTCTGCACTTATTGCGAAAATGCCGGAGAAGAGGTGGCGAAGCGCTGTATCTCTTCTCGCGACTTAAAGCTGTCCCGTTGTAGCCGTTGTACTACGCTGTACAAATCCTGCGACGTTCGCGACGTTAACCGCATATCTACTGTCCGGGACTGGGAGTTCGTAGAGGCGCAAATTTCGAAGATGTAGAAAGAAGAGGAGTTGGCGATAGCTAAGATTCTTTGCCTACGGAAGTAACAGCGCTTTCTTTTTAAGAGGAAATAGAAAATAATAGCGGCTGGCCTAAATTCGATAGACGAGCTAAACGAGCTTAAGAGAATTAAAAAGAAGGAAAAGAATAAGCGTAAGCGCGCCGAGCGCGAGTACGTGGCCTAAGCTACGTTATCGAAACTCTTATTCGATTCTACTTTCTTTACTAGTTCTTTCGCGAACTTCTCTCTAGACCTAGACCTTACTACAGTTTTTTTTAGATTTGACCTTTCTAATTTGTATTAGTAAGACTTGAATTTCGGCAGTAGAAGTCTACTAGCTTCTTAGAGTAGTTAAGGTTACTTTTAAGTTTCTAGATATTTTTTAACTATAAGTATTCTTTTTACTTAATTAAGTACTATACTTTTTCTTTAACTAACTTACTATCTAGAATCTCTTTTATATATAGAGGTTTATATAGTCGATATAAATAGTAGTTAGAAACTTAGTTTCTTAGAAGTATATTTTCTAGTATTCTAATACTTTAATAATTATAAAAAGCTTCTTTTTATAAATATTATAATTCTACTTAAAAAGTAATATCTTTTTTAAAAAGTATATAATAAAGTATAGTCGCCTATTATTCTCTAGCTATAAGTAAGTTACTTCTATTACTATATTTAAAGTATTAGTCTTAATAATACTTTTGTAATTTAAGTCGAACTATTTTAAAATCGACTCTTTTTTAAATCTTAACTTAATTTCTTAAAATACTCGTTTCTTTATATCTTTTTAAGTAAAAGACGTATTCTTTCTAGTAAAAGTAGTTAGTAGCTATACTAGACTAGAAAATTCTTTAATAAATATATAGTAAAAGTTAGTAAATTCTAGAAAAGCTTATACGTTCTTTATATTCTATAGTAATTTCTAATCTTTAATTACTTTTAGCTTATTAAAGTTAATTTCGACTTTTTTTAATTTAATAATATATTCTAAGAAATTAGTTTCTATTATACTAAATATATACTTCGAGAGCTTTAAATACAAGTCTACTTTAAAAAGGGCTTTAAGTACTAGTCGAATATATTCTTAGTAGTTCTCTACTTATAATAAGTAGACTAGAATATTATTTAAGTAGTAAATTGCGAATTTGTTTAAGTACTTTCTTATAATATTATTGTTCTATTACTAGTAAGTAGCTAGCGCATTTATTAAGCCGAATAGTATAACTATATATTTCTATAAACTAGAAAATAGTAGAAATATTAATCTTCTATTTATAG